>PVJI01002529.1:133031-143592 GCA_004026765.1 Micronycteris hirsuta | reverse complement strand
AAGCTGTCTTGATGTGCACCTGATAGTGGCAAATCTCCCACTGCCTATTTTTTCTCCGCTGGTCTAACTAATAGGTTCTCTCCGTGCCCTTTCTGGATAGTTTGGCCCCCGCTCTGAGTCAAGAATTTGTGCGGTCTGTATCTCCGGACTGCCGCTCCCCTCAACAGGGTGCTTCTGCCCTATTCCCACAAAGCTGCTTGGTCTTGCTGGGCTGCGCGCTCCTGCGTGTGCCTGAGTGCGCCAGCGTGCGCCTGGTCTGACTGGCTAGGGCTTTGTCCCCAGCTATAGGCGTTAGCTCAGCGCTCCTGTGAATTCTTTTATCTTTGCCCCTGGGCTGTGCGCCAGCGAGCCCTGGCTGAAAGGCCTGGTCATGCGCTCTCTCTGGTATTTTTGAGCTGTGCGCCCGTGTTCGCTCACTTCTTTGTCCCTGGATTATGCGCCCAAGAGGCCCAGTTGTGCGTTGTCCCCAGTATTTTTGAACTGTGTACGAATGGTTCGCGGGTCGCCGGGTGCGCACGGTCCCCGGTTTCCCTTGTTTGGTGTCCCAGGCCGCACTCCGGCCAGAGATTCGCTGACTGCAAGCTGTTTCCGATACTTCTGGTATGGGCTGGGAAAGGCCTCGGACCCCGGATACAAACAGGCTCCAATTCCCCTTGGTGAAAGCGCCAGCCTCCTCGGGCCAAGGGCCGACCTTGCTCTCCCTCCGTGATACAGGCCGAGTTCCCTTGGCCTCCGATCCCTGTCGCCTACCGCTCCTAGCAGCGCACCGATCCCGGGTCCTGCACCGATCCCGGGTCGCGCACCCGACCCCTCGACTGTTGAGAACGGGGCCTCTCCAAATAGCCACGTAGCGCCACTGTTTTTGCTCTCTGAAAAATTCTACCTATTTACGCTCTCCAGACAAAACAAGCATCTGACTACTCTCAAATCCTAATCTGGCTCCCTCCCCAAGAATCTTGCGTCTGATCCGGGAGGCTGCCGGGTCTGGGACCGAAGCCCCACCCCGCTCCCCGGGCTCGTCCCGATGGGGACCCTTTCCTTCCGATGCTCTCTGTTTACCGTATGAATGTTCAAATTCCCCTGTAATCTTGGGCATCAATCATCATATGTGTTGGAATACTGCTGGGTTTTCGCCCCGTTCCTCAGAAAATCAACCAGTGGGTAAAAGGACGTAAACTCTGTTCCTCCTAACTCGCCGCCATCTTCCCTCTCTCCTGAAATCTTTTCCCTTTCAAAGGTGATTTAGTTTTGGGATAAAACTGGAAGTCACAGGGTGCTAAGTATGGTCTGTAGGGGGGCTGAGTCACCTGGGTGATCTGATATTTTGCCAAAAAACTCTGCATGAGCAGATGCGTTGTTGTGATAAAGCTGCTAGTCATCAGTTGCCCATAGCTGTGGGCTTCTGAAACATCTGAATAGTTTCTGCAAGGAAATGTTCAAACTTAATGAAAATTTGATGCAGATTCATTTCTTTATTTGCTCAGTCATTTTGAATGCAGTGGCCACACAGTACACACGCTTACTCAACAGTGTCTACCACCCCCACTGACTAGTACAGTGAAGTCGTCATTGTTCATGCATGTGCATTGTAGTCCACCCTCCTTGGCTGCCAAGTTACATTGATGTCATGCAAACCATTCTTGTTCTATTAATGATGGCTGGACTTTTTCTGGACAGACCTTATATACACACATGCATATATATATATATTTATATTTTTGTTTACTAATGAAAATAATGTTTCAATGAACAGCCTTAATCACTTAGGTTTATTCATAAAATATTTACATATGTATGCATACACATGCACACTGATACATATATTTAAATAATTATCTTGTGATTTAGAAAGGAGGATTTTCAGAAGGAAAAACAACAGAGAAACTTCCACACTAACACAGATTATCCTCTGGGACATGTAAAGCATGAGTGTCCAATTCTTACCTGTATGCTAAGGCCCAGGTGAAATGGCATTTGATCTATAAGCCTTACCTGACCCATCCATCTTAAAGTGGACTGTCTGTTCCCTTCACTCTTTCTTACATTTTGCCTTTTGTCACAAATGTTTGTCTTTTTGTTCCTTGCCTCTAATATTCTTTTGCCACTGATAGCTCCCTAGCTTCATGTCTCACAAATTCAATCTCATGGAGATACTTATGAACATTTCTTTGGTTCCAAGTCTAAGACCAATTTGAGTCATGTACCTGTTCCCGGGGCCAGCACTTAGGGAGGAGTTTGTTGAACAAAGTGGCTCTTAAAGATATTTGTGTATATGAAGGAGTAAGGCTTTTTCTATAAGAAGGTAAAGGCACTAGACAGGTAGTCCCTCACCAGTGCTCATTATTATTACTTTGGGGAAAAGGATGATAATTATTAATAAAACATATTGGGTCAAAACTGTTATAGTAGGAAAGGAAAGGTATCTAGAGATTTGGTAAAGAAACTGGCCTCTCCTATCCTAGCCCAATGCTGCTATTTTTGTTGATTAACTTATTCCTTTGTTGGGTTTAATTACCATAATGTTCCATACCATTATTTTTAACAATTTCCATTTGGTCACACGTAAATGTGGTAGTCATGGTAATACCTTGATAAACTATTAATTCCCATTACTAATAAAATTTATCCAGCACTGCAATCTTCAGGTGCATGTTCTAAAGTGCTTAATTCTTAATTTCTGTAGAAATTCCAGTGGAAGGTTTAGATGAATCATTATGGAGAAATTAGATTAAAGCAGAATCTGTTTAATAGACAAAGGGATATGACTGTAGGAAACGAAATATCAGGGTGAATGTACTTCAGACCAGTTTACTGTGGCAGTAAAATTGTCCAGCACAACTCATTGATTCAGGCATTGTGGTGGCACATTCTATAACCGAGCAATGAGGTATGACGAGAGCTCTTAGAGAATCTGTGTGAGGGTTAAGTTGCACATTGACATGTCAACTCATTTGAGGGCTACTTATCTCACTAAGAAATGATTTGTGTGAATAGCCATGTCCAGATTTGTTGGCATGTCATGATTCAGTTTTTCAAACTGAAAATACATTTCCTTTTCTTTGTCTAAAAGTGTTTGTTTATTTATACTTAATCCAGAGCAGGAAAAAAAAAATCGTGGAAAACACTATGACTTAAATATCATAATTTTCTTTAAGGAAAGTTTTATTCTTTGGGAAAAGTTGTATTTTCTGCTTGATTCTTTTGTAATTAATGTATTGATTGATCTTTAGCTCTTCTAACTTCTGCTTAAATGGGTATCTGATTGCTTATGTATTCAGAGTACATATTCTTAATTTAAAATATAGAACCTATCAACCTATTTCCCCTGCTTTGGGAGCCTTGCTTTCCTAGATAACCATTCATCATTGGCCTTTAAATTGCTGTAGATAAGCAGAAAAATATTTCTTTTCTTTACTTTTTCTTAATATTTTTTTTTGCCAGAAAAGGAAATTACTAGCAGTGTAAAAGACTCCCTGAGAACTTTTGCATCCACTGCAATTTAGGAACATTATTGAATTAGTAAAAATATATGAAATAAAACAAAAAGGTTAAGCTAAAGAAATCTGCAGTTTTTCTTTTTAAAATATTTCTAAGTTTAGCAGGAAACAAACTAAGGTTCAGGCTGCCAACTGTAGAGTATCACAACCTATAGCGAAGCAGGGACTAACTCATTCTCACATGTCATGTCACTAACAGAAATGGTAATGATGGTGGCAAATGCAGACACACCCAATCTCATTCTTAATGAAAGACAAGTAAATTACAACTGTAATGAAATATTGTTTCCCGCTGCCTGACTGGAAAAGATGAAAAGGGTTGCTGATACATCTGGGTGTGGGGAAAACAGCTTCCTGCTTTCTCACACTGTTGGTGGGAATGGCAGTAGAATGACCTTCTGAAAGGACCATTTGGCAGTATTTATGAAATGTAGAAGTGCTTATAGTTCTTGGCCAATGTTTGTACTCTAAAAATTTACTCTTCAGAAAGTATATCTCTATGTACAAAGATATTCATTGTGACTTTTCCTTTTGCGAGTAAACTAAACATCTACCAGTAGATCATTGATTAAATAAATTATGGTAAGTTTATGATAGGGAAAAATCTGTATCATATGCAAGAGGCATTATTAAATTAAGTGCAGAACAGTCTGTAAAGGTGGGACCCTGTAATTTGTGTTATTTCCCTTGATTTTTTCTTATTTTTAAGGACTTACAGAAAGATACACAAGAAGCTGGTTATAGGATTCGCCTTTGGAGGAGAGGCTTGAGGAGAACTGGGGTTGTCTGTTTCCATATATCTTTTTATATTATGAAAAAAATATGTTAACATAACCTTTTTCTTCTGAGTTTAAAATCTAAAAACAAAGTGGGAAGTACATTTTCATGGGCTCATTTTTCTTCTGACCACTGCAGCTCTAACCTGCCACAGGTACCCCTAAATGTCCGTCAGCAGGCTCTGGAGCTGAAGGACAAGCAGGAAAACAGTTGGATGGTGCAAATATTGTGACATGAGTTAACAGTAAGAATAATGGGATTACCTCACTTTTTTTGAATGTTTACTAAGGTCCAGGCTCCAGTCCAAGCATTTTTCATGCATTAACCTGTTAATCCTCACATCTGTCCTAGAAAGTAAGCATTGATTGTCATCATCTCCAATTCGGTGATGCAGACCTGAGAGTCTGAGAGGTTGAGGAACCTCTCCTAGACCACATCATTAAACAAGTGCCCATAGTTTCAGTGACTGCAGGTGCTCTTCTGAGCCAAGCAGAGAGCTCCATGCATTCCCACCAGAAATCTTGCATTTTGTGAAGAATCGGATCCCCAATCCAATAAAAAAGGGTATTTTTCTCTGATCATTCTGAAAAAGGGAGACCGGCTTTGGTTCACTATTTAAATTTGCAAATATTTGTAGAGATTGTGTGGACACTGTTAAAACCGTTTAATTCCTTGGAACCTGGAAAACTAAACACACAAAAGAAAGAGGGAAGCTATTTCTGGCAAAATGCCAAGGGAATAGTGGGTTGTCGACATTAATATCAGAAGATGCCATGCAAAAGTTGTAATACAAGAGGAAGATTTTAAACATTGAGAAAATATTAAATTGCCACAAAGAAACTATTACAGACATGAATGTTGAACCATTAAATAAAACATATGAAATATGTACAACCAAAGACATTAAAAATTCAAGAAAAAATGAACAAAACAGTAGCCATAGTGACACATACACATTTGCCTCTGTCATATCAAACAGACCATACAGTGGGCTCCCATATCTGAGAGGGATACACTTTTGCTCTCTGGTAACTGGCTTGGTAATTGACACAGCTACACAGTGACTAATGGGTGGGGAGCACATACAATGTGGATAAGCTGGGACAGAGAGGGATGTTGTGAGATTTCATCATGCTACTCAGAATGGCTGCAATTTGAAACTTACTGATCGATTATTTCTGGAATTTTCTATTGTGGGACCACAGTTGATTTGGATATCTGAAATCACAGAAAGCAAAACCGTGGATAAGGTGGGACTACTGTAATGACGATGATAATATGAATAATAATTAAGAAATATTAACCTAAGTACCTATCAGTAAATGAGTGGATCAAAAAACTGTGGTATATTTACACAATAGAATACTATGCAGTAGAAAAAAAGAAGGAACTCCTACCTTTTGCTACAGCATGGATTAAAGTGGAGACTATTATACTAAATGAAATAAGCCAATAGGTGAAAGACAAATACCATATGATCTCACCTATAAGAGGAACTTAATGAACAAAACAAACAAATGTGCAAAATAGAACCAGAGGTGTGGAAACAAGGAACAGACTCACAGGGACCAGAGGGGAGGGGGAAGGGGGTTTAAGGGGGAAGGGCCTAATAAACAAACAGGTATAAATGACCCATGGACATGGACAACAGGGTGGGGATTGACTATGGGGGGCGGGGCAGGGAGAACAATAGGGGAAAATTGGGACAACTGCAATAGAACAGCAATAAAAAAATAAAAGAAAAAGGATACTTAAAACAAATAAATTTACTGGCTTAAAATGATTTATATCTCTATCTCATAAAATAAGAAGACACACTTATTAAAATTTTTAGCAATACAGGGATTTGGATATCAATATAACAAAGTGAAATTCCTTCCCCTAAACACTTTCTGGATGATAGAACAAGTTAAATAAGGTAAGAAAAACATATGGACATATTACAGGAAATGTATTCAGACGCAGGCAATTGTAGTATTCTAAGTAAGGTAGAGGAAAGAGACTCTGCTAACTGGAGTCACTCTGTAAAATACTGTCAATCTTAGAGGTAGAAAGATATGCTTGTCTTGTATGTCCCGAAGCTCTTTCATTTTGATGTTGGACCAGGAAGAGAAATTTCTTTAATATCCTCTTTCTACAAACAGGACCTGATGAAATCATCAGGGGGAGTTAAATGACTGACCAGCTGAGCAGAGCGCCCCCTGAAGAAGCAGAAATGCCAACAGGGGGCCAGAAGGAACAAAGGACCCTGGAGGAAGAGACCACATTCTGATGTTTGTTGAGCAGTAGAATTTCTTCTTCTGTGAATTGTCTAGTCTTGTTCTTAAAATCCACTTTGAAATTAGGTTATTTATCCTTTGATTGTTGGTTTACAGAAGCCCTTTATATATTATTGATGTTAACAATTTTATATTCAAATTATATCTCTTACAACCAAATCTTTTATATTTTATTCAAAAATTATGTCTACTATATTAAGATATTATATGTATTATATTAAACTAATAACTATTTTATATTCAAGTCTATCTATATATTCAAATATTTCCCAGTGAATTTTTTGCTTATTTTTCTGTAGTTTTTTTCCCTACAAATGCTTGCATTTGATATACTGATCTGTGCTTGTTATCTCCTTTATGGCTTCTGACTCTTTGTTTTATTAAGTGGTATTTCATAATTCCAAAGTATAATTTTTTTCTCTAGAATTAGAATATGTAACCTATATCCTTGTAATTCAACTAACTAATGCTTAGGTATTTTAATTACTACACAGACCTCCTTGAACCCCTGCACCTATTTCTTATATTAACTTCGAGGCTAACCCCTCACTCAGTTTGGAGAATTTTCTTGGCCTCTTTTCTCTTCCTTGGCCCACAACTTGGGTGCGGCAGCATCTGCACTGTCCCTCAGCTCCATGTGAAATGCAGCCTGTGTTCTGTTGTGAGGCTCATTTCCTAAACCTTCTGGTGAGAAAAAAGATAACTTTAATTGCCTTGATCAATAATGAGATACCAGATATTTTCATTTCTGTCAGATATTACTTCTTCCATTTACTGTTTATAATATTGAAATATCCACTACTTAAGCAACACATCAGTAAGAATACAATCACATTAATTCCACCCTTATTTCTCTCCTCCTGTGGGATGTCCACCCTGCTATTACTCCATACTTCTTGCCCTTCAACTGGTCTCATTAAGTGGCACCTGATACTCCAAGGGGGTGACAAGTGCCACCTCTGCTCTCCCTCCATAATGGATCCATTACTTTTTAGAACTCTGTTCTCTCACTGATCTCTCAGGTATATAGACCCACCTTTCATCTTCATGGTACCAGAGCTGGAGATAGTTCCACTGAATGGAGCAAAAGAGTCTTTTCCCCTTTTGGATTATATGCTGTTAATGGAGTTCAAAACTGAGTTGTAGACCCAATGATAAACTAAGTGCAGTGAATATTTTAGTTTGGGTTCCTCAAGAGCAGACTCTGGGACAGAGGCTTGGGAGCAGGTGGTTTATTTGTGAAGCATTCCTGGAAGCACAAATAGAGGAGTGGAAAAAGAGAGAGAGGGGAGGAAGAAGCACCAATAAAGATGCATCCATAGCTGGTAATGTAGGCTCGATCTCACTAGGACCAGTCTAAGATATGGGGTGAATACACCTCAAAATTGTCTACGGGGTGTGTGGGAAACTTGGGTATTTATCTGCTAACTCCCATTTCTCATTCGTTCAGGGGTGCTCTTCTTGGGGGTGTTAAATCTCCAGCATTTCTGGGCTTCTCTGTGATACTAGACAAACTGCCAAGGCTCTGGAGAAAGACCTAAGACGGGGGAACAGAGCAATGCAGGCTCCGAGGTAAATTGAGTGTATGGGAAGGTCTACTATGGCTGCCAGGGAATGGAGCAGGCATCCACGCCATCTGCCACTGAAAAACTGTACTTTCGTTTTACACTTAACACCCACTGAATCCTCTATGGAAATGCATATAGTCCAGCATCTTCCCCTGAGCCAAGTTTAATGTGAGCACTGCTGTTCCTTGTGGAACACACTTGCTGCCCACACACTCTCCACGCTTCCTCTCCTCTCTCTGGTACATTCGGTCGGCCCCTCCAGTTTGCCAGGCAGACCTGAGGCTGTGTGACCCCCATCACTGGATATGGGTTCAGTTCTGTCCTAGGAGTCCTGTTAGGCTTTCATGCAGATAGGTTTCCCAGTAGCTTCCAAGCTATGCCCAGGATATACTTGACCTCTCACCAGTGGCCACAGCCACCCTCAAGCTGAGAATCACACCGCACAATCTTAAAATCAAATGTTATTTTGTGTCTTTTTTCTTTCCCAGTCTCTGCCAAATGATGCTTGACTTAGTCTATAAAATGTAGTATAGATTTACTTACAAACAGTTTAACTGGTTTCTTAAAACTTGCCTTAAAATGACAGCATTCTTTTAAAAAGGACAGAACTTTAATTGGTTCTATCAGGCTCAGAATGCCACATAACGGTTGCCTCTTCTCCATTTATTTACTTACAATGATTTTGGAAGAAATACCTCAAAGAAGCTTTACTTTAGCAAGTGACATTCTGTCAGAACCATTCCAAGGGCAGAAGAGAGTCACTGGGACTCAGATGATTACTGAAATCCTCTCCTATTGATTTATGTTAAAGCTCCAGGCAAGTAGGCTGCCTATGTTGTGTTTCCCTCAGTTTTAATATTAAAATACTTGTGTGTTAAAGGACTCCAGGGAAGGAAAACCAGAGGGGCGAGGTGAACTGCCCGTGGCAGAATGGGAAGTGGGGCCACTTGACAGAGGGTCAATGTATCAGAGTTTGTGGATTTTTATTAGCAATTGACATTCTGTGAGATTAATTTGCGTGGGGAACACCCTTCCAATTAGCCATTCATCTGAACTAGCATCTTGTAGGGCCTAAGCACTTGTTGATTGGATTGTATGTATTGTAACATCGTTTCCTACGGGTTGCATTCTGATTGGTGTCTCTGTAAAGGATTTAGTTTAATGCTTCATCTACGGTATACTTAATAAATGCCAAGGGGTGTATTGCCCAACTCTGAGACTATATTAAACAACCTTAAACACTTATTTGATATTTTTCTCCATATTCAGGGGAGAGGTGTAGTTTTTTTTTTCCTGCAAATGTTTGTAGTTGATATAGTGATCTGTGCTAAAGGAAGCTAAAATAGGAGTAGAAATTCGTGAAGAAATACAGAATTTGTCCTCTCCAGTAGCTGTAGAACTGAGAAAAGCCTAAGAAATCAACCCCTGTTTTCATTTCTCTTAGTTCACATCTGTGTGTCTCTCCGTTTACCCATCTCTTTTTCTGTTTTACACACTACACTTGCATATGCACACACATATACAATTTAGACCCTCTTTTCCCTCCTAAAAACATTTCTGACCCTTCAAGTTTTCTTGATCTGTCATGTCCCTTTGAGAGCCATGAGAGGGGCAGTGTGGTCTAGCGTAGAGCCCAGGTTTTGACAAACACAAACACAGTTTTAGATCCTGGGTCTCCCACTCAGCTACATGACGTGCAAGTCACACAAGCGTTTTTGAACTTTAGTTCTCTGAAGTTCCAAGTATTTGCTACCTTTCACACTGGGAGAACAACACATCCCTTCCCATGCATGTGGTTTGTAGTACATCTCCCTGAGATAGGATTAGATTGTAAGCCATTACGTCACACTTTGCCATGTGACTTTCTTTAACCAGAAGCTTTAATAGCCATATTGTGGTGCCACCATTGATCTTTTCCCCTCTCACGAGATCAGTGTGCTCCAGATAGGGGTTGTTTCTTCAGCTTTGGTTCAGAGAAACAAAGGACGTGGAGCATAGGCATAGTTAATCCACAAGGAAGACCTATAGTGTGAGCGGGAAATAAACCCTTGTTGCTGTAAGCCACTGACCACACACAGTACCTTGTGCTAAAGTGATTTATACATTTCCTCACATATAGAATGAATATATCAGCCATTCTGCGAAGCTAATGTAGAATAGAAGGAGATAATGTGTATGAGAGCTCAGAAACTGGTATTCAACATACGCCTTGGAGATGGCAGTTTAAAAGTTTTTTTTTTTTTTTTTTTTTTTTTTTTAAAGATTTTATTTATTTATTTTAGAGAGAGGGGAAGGGAGGGAGACAGAGAGGGAGAGAAACAGCAATGTATGGTTGCCTCTCACATGGCCCTCACTGGGGACCCGGCCCGCAACCCAGGCATGTGCCCTGACGGGGAATCGAACCGGGACCCTCTGGTTCCCAGCCCGCGCTCAATCCACT
>PVJI01002529.1:31711-132931 GCA_004026765.1 Micronycteris hirsuta | reverse complement strand
AGTTTAAAAGTTTTGAGGGCTGGGAAGGAGGGATATCTGGAGCCCCTACTTCACTATTTTTGAAGGTGCTTCTAATAAAAGGAAGGCACTTTTTTCCCAAATGATCTTTTTCTTCCCTTCCAGGAAAATATCTACATGGGATTCCATGCACAGTTCTAATTTCACGTCCTCTCTATAGTTGTACCCAACCCTCTGTTCCTATGCAAAATCAATGACACGTCTACAACCATGAGAACATGTGTTATAAATTTTTACAAGCTGAATTTTCCACTAGACTGTGCAGGCCTTTAGGGTAGAAACTGGTTTATATTAAAAAATGCAAAAGCAATGGGATAGGTAGAAACTACAGTGCAGCCTCATCACAGAAACAGTGTTAATTTGTGCCAGAAAAAACAACAAAATATGGTATGATTCTATTACCTTGTACCATAACAACATATCCAGTAATGCGCATTCAAATGATCAAGTTTATATTATAACAGAATGGAGCAAGTGCTGCGCATAGAAAAGATGTCTTAGAATTTTTCACCCTACCCTTCATCACTAGAATTAGAAGCAGAATGGTATGAATGTCATAATAGCTGTATGCACAGTTCCTTTTTGTCCTTTTTTGGTCTCCCCTAGTGGCTTCATGGTGCACTCTGTCTAAGAATGTCTGTACTGTGTGCATAATATATGCATGTTTATTACACTGTAGGGACAAGTTCATAAGCTTTTGAAGGAAATTTTTAAACAGCTTCATTGACGTAAAATAGACATGTAATAAACTGCACAGATTTAAAATATACAATCTGGAGAGTTTTGAAATATGTATATGTCCATGGGGCCATCATTACAGTCAAGATAGTGAAGACATCTGCTGCAGCCAGACGTTTTCTTCTGCGCTTTGATAACCTCACTCCTGTCCCCCTCGCTGGCCCTTTCACCCCAGAGAACCATGACCCTGCTTTCTGTCCTATAAATTAGTTTGCTTTTTCTAGAGCTTTATATAAATGGAATCATACAGGGTGTACTCGACTCTTTTTTTTTTTTTTTTTTTTCTTTTTTGGCTCGTTTTACTCAGTGTAATTATTTTGAGATGAACATTGGGGTTGTTCTTGGTTTGGGGCTTGGGAAAATAAGACTCTTTGAACATTCATGTGCATGTCTTTGTGTAGGCATGTGTTTTTATTTATCTTTGGTAAATACCCTGGAGTGGAAGGGCTAGATCATATTATAAGCTTATACTCAACTTTTTAAGAACCTGCCAAGCCATTTTCCAAAGCAGCTGACCATTACACATCCCACAAGCAGTATACAAAATGCCAGTTCATCTACATCCTTGTCAACACTGGGTATGTGTGGTCAGTCTTTTAAAGCCTAGGCATTCTCTGGGTATATATCTCATTACAGTTATACTTTGCCCTGCTCTAATAACTCATAATGTTTAATATTTTTCATATGCTTGTTGTTATTTATATATTTTATTTAGAGAGTGTCTGTTCAAATATTTTTCCATTTTTATTGTGTTGTTTGTTGTTTATCTGTCCACTTATTTATGTCTACTCTATATTTTTTCTCAGAAATGTTTTGCAATTTTTGATGTACAGATCCTTTCCAGTTTTTGCTATGGTAAATAATATTATTTTAAAAAATTCAATATCAGTTGCCTACTGATAATATATACAGAAGTAAAATTAACTATGGAATATGTATTTTATATCTTGCCACCTGGCTTATTTCATTTATTTACTCTAGTAGACGTGGGGTACATTTAATTATATTTTCTACATAGAGGGTCATGCTGTCTATAAAAAAAGAGAATTACTTCTTTCCTTTCCAACTTGAACTTTTACTTATTTTTCTATTAAATAGAATGTCTATCTAGTACAATGCTGAACAGAAGTGGTGACGCTGAACACCTTTGGCTTGGTCCTGCTAATAAGGAAAACAATTGGTCTTTCTCCATTAAGTGTGATGTTAGCTATAGTTGTTTCATCGATACCCTCTATTTAGTTGAGGAAATTGTCTTCTATTCCTATTTCAGCTGAGAGTTTTTATCAGGAATAGATGTGTGATTTTGTCACTTTTTATGCATTATTTTGGATGGCTGATGATTTATGTATATAATATATGAACAATTATGAATTGCTTTGATTGATTTTTGACTGTTGAATTAACCTTACATTCATAGGATAAACTCTACTTTCTTTTTTTTTTTTTTGGTTTTTATATTATATTTTATTGAGTATGCTATTACAGTTGTGCTGATTTTTCCTCTCGCATCCCCTCCACCCAGCACCCTCACTTTTCAGGCAATCCCCCCACTGTTGTTCATGTCCATGGGTTGTGTGTGTAAGTTCTTTGGCTTCTCCATTTCCCGTGCTATACTTCACATCCCCATGGCTATTCTGTATCTACCTATTTGTGCTTCTTAGTCCCTTCACCTCTTCACCCATTCCCCCACACCCTCTCCCATCTGCAACCATCTAAATGCTCTGTACCCACGATTCTGTCTCTGTTCTTGTTTGATTAGTTTGTTTAGATTCAATTGTCAATAGATTTGTATTTTTGCCATTTTATTGTTCATAGTTTTGATCTTCTTCTTTTCCTTAAATAAGTCTCTTTAACATTTCATGTTATAATGGTTTGGTGATGATGAAATTCTTTAGTTTTTTTTTTTCTTGTCTGGGAAGCTCTTTATCTGCCCTTTGATTTTAAATGGTAGCTTTGCTGGGTAGAGCAATCTTGGCTGTAGGTCCCTGCTTTTCATGACTTTGAATATTTCTCACCAATTCTTTCTAGCCTACAAAGTTTCTTTTGAGAAGTCAGTTGAAAGTCTTATGGGAACTCCCCTGTAGGTAACTGACTTCTTTTCTCTTGCTGCTTTTAAGATCCTCTCTTTATTTTTAACCACTGGCATTTTAATTAGATGTGTCTTGGAGTGGGCCTCTTTGCATCCATCTTGTTTGGGACTCTCTGTGCTCCCTGGACTTGAATATCTATTTCCTTCACCAAATTAGGGAAGTTTTCCTTCACTATTTTTTCAAATAGACTTCCAATTTCTTGCTCTTTCTCTTCTCTTTCTGGCACCTCTATGAATGTGAACGTTGGACCTCTTGAAGTTGTCCCAGAGGCTGCTTGTACTATCCTCGTTGTTTTGGATTCTTTTCCCTTGGTTGCTCTTTGCTTCCTTATGTTCCAAATCATTGATTTGATTCTCGGCTTCATCCATTCTACTGTTATTTCCCTGTAAACTGTTCTTTATTTCGATCAGTGTATGCTTCATTTCCAACTGGATCTTTTTTGAGCTGCTGAAGTCCTCACCAAGTTCCTTGAGAAGCCTTATAACCAGTGTTTTGAACTCTGCATGTGATAGATTGCTTATTTTCATTTCATTTAGTTCTTTTTCTGGAGTTTTAATCTGTTCTTTCATTTGGGCCATGTTCCTTTGTCTCCTTGTTTTGGCAGCCTCTCTGTGTTTGTTTCAATGTATTAGGTAGAGCTACTTTGACTTTGTGTCTTGGTAGGGTGGCCTAATGTAGTAGGTGTGCTGTAGGGTCCAGTGGCACATCCTCCTCTATCTATCACCCAAGCTGGGTACTCAAGGTGCACCCTTTGTGTGGGCTGAGTACACCCTCCTCTTGTGGTTGAGATTTGGTTGCTGTCGGCAGCTCAACTGGAGAGGTTTACCCAGGCCAGTCAGCTGCAAGGACAGGCTGTGACTACTGACCACCACCTCTACCCACCTGATCCTGGAGGATCAGCTGTGCAGGGGCAGGACGGTGATGCTTCAATGTGGTCTGTAGCTGTCCATTGGGTGTGCTGGCCCTGGGGCTTCCCAGGTGGTGCAGGCCAAGGTCGGCCTCCACCTGTTTTGCCTGGGTACCCCACCCTTCCTGAGCTGTAAAGCAATCTGAGATGGCTGCTACTTGTACTTGGCTTGGAGAGACCCAAACGAAGCCAGGCTGTGAATCAGTGCTGAGCCTGGGGCTCACCAAGACCAGCTGTTGCCTGTTTGAGAGGATTTAGGAAGTTGTGAAGCATGCCAACACCAGCCATTCATATGTAAAAACTGCTTGGGTGGGCCCTTAAGGCGAGTGGGGCAGAGTCTCTGGGATCTTCAAGGCAGGTCAGTTTTCGACAGGTTGATGGAGTCTCAGAAATGGCACCAGCTTGCCAGCTCTGTGGAGGGAGGATTTAGAAAAGGGAGAATGGCCTCTGCTTGCCTTAATGCCAGACACTCAGTTCCTCCCTGTATGTCACTAGTGCCTTTCGAGATTCTACCCCAGTGTTGGAGCTCAGAGGGAGTGAATCTGAGCAGGTGAGTCCGTGTGTGGGTTCTTTAAGAGGAACTGCTTGGGGCTCTAGAAGTTTCTTCCAACAACTCAATCCTCACCAGATTTTGTAGCCAGATGTTGTATCCAGACTTATCTTCCTGGCACTGGAACCCTGGGCTGGGGGGCCTGGTGTGGGGCTGGGACTCTTCACTCCTAAGATATCCTTCCCAAATTTTTATCCACCACAGGTGGGAGAGGAACCGGCCCGTTCTATGTCTGTGCCCCTCCTACCAGTCTGGATGGATGTGGTTTCTTTAATTCCGTAGTTGTCAGACTTCCATTCAACTACATTTCTGATGGTTCTGAGTGATGGTTGTTCTATATTTTAGTTGTAATTTCGATGTGGTTGTATGAAAAGGTGAGCTGTATCTGCCCGTGCCACCATCTTGACCAGAAGTCCCCCATAACTGTATATAAACTTTAGATACCAAGATGAAAATTTAAATCTTACTTCAGTTCTTCCATGGACTGGTAGTCATTGTTCTTGATCTTCTCTTCCATGGTACTGAAGTCCATTGGGTATTTAATGATCATGGAGTAGCCGGGGGCGATAAAATCAGTCACAGGAAATGAAAAGAAAGCACTTGGGTCTTTTCTCTGCAACTGTCTCATCAGTTGATTGAAAGCTTCTTAAAGGGGGGTCTGTTCTACTTCTTCTTGCTTGGCTAGGTGCTTGGCTAGGGAGCTCGCGAGAGGCTTCTCGGGAGGCAAGTCCAGTCTGGCAGGGGCCTGGCCCTGGAGGTCCTTTTCAGCCTCACTCTCTGCACAGTACCGGTCTCCTTTCTGTCCTTCACGTGCGGCGTTTTCTCCCCTTCTCTTCCCCTGGAACCTGCTTCTCTCCTTTCTTTCTCTTTTTCCGCTTTCGGTCCTTGTGTTTGTCATGATCGTTCTTGTCTTCGAAGAGGCTTGAGTCGTGCCCCGAGCTGCCGGTGGAGAGCTCGGTGACTTCCTTCCCTTCCCCTTTGAGGTCCAGCTTCAGGGGTTTCTCTACATACTCCTCGTAGCGGTGTTTGTCCCACTCGTGCTTCTTGTGCTTCTTGCCCACGTCCGACCGGGCCTGCTGCTCTCCCCCTGCGCCAGGCCTAGGTCCTGCGGCGCCGCTTTCGGTCCGGCCCGCGAGCGGAGGGCGGGAGCGGCCCGAGACCCCGCGCCGCGAGGCAGGGCCCCGTGCGCCCAGTGGCGCGAGGACCCTCACGAGAAGGCCGCGGGAGAGACGCGGCCAGAGCCCAAGGGAGGCGGTGGGTCAGCGAGCGGCCAGCACGGAGGCCAAAACTCTACTTTCTAATGGTGTATTTTCATTTTTTAATGTATTGTTGGATTTGATTTCCCCAGATTTTGTTTGGATGTTTGCATCTAAATCCACAAAGGATATTCAGCTCTAGTTTTGTGGTTTGCTTGTGTAACACTTCTGGTTTGGGTTTCGGAGTAATGCTGGCTTCATTGAATAACTTAGGAAGATGTTCATTCGCTCCAGTTTTCTCAAAGAGTTCATGTAAAATCAGGAATATTTCTTTATTAGATATTTGGTAGAATTCATAAGTGAAGACATCTGGGTTTGGAGTTTTCTTTGTACAAGTTTTTTAACTATAAGTTCAATTTCTTGAGCTGATATGTGGCTATTCCCATGATTTGTTTTCTTGAGTGAGGGTAGGCAGTGCATATCTCTCCACAAACTTGTCCGTCTAAGTTGTCAAATTTATTTGCATGCAGTTGTTCATAAGACTGCCTTACTATTTTTAAACATATGTAGAATCTTTAATGTTGTTATCACAATTCTAATAGTGGTAATTTTATCTCTTTTTCCTGATCAGTCTGATTAGAGATTTACTTAAGATTTTATTGTGTCTCTCAAACACCCAGTCATAGTGTCACTGATGTAGTCTGGTTGGTGGGGATAGACAGTATTCTCCTGTCTTGTAGGAATCGTATTATTCTCTTGTCTTGTATGAATTTCAGGAATTGTTTGTTCTTCCTTATTCTTACAGATGATTCTGTCCCAGGCTTTGGGTAGTTTCCTCATGTGCATATACTGAACTCAACTGTCCTGAATATTTAAGAGGAACCTTCTTAGGTCCTATTATACCATCCAGTGTGTAGGATTAATGCCATAAAAAGAGAAAAAGAATTCCTTAGAGACTGCTCACCTCAAAATCAGGGGGCAGCCACCTCTGCCAGGGAGATAGTGTGAAAATAAATGAGACATTTAAGATGGATTTGGAAACATAGATTATGTTTTTATAGGTGGAAATAGGCATTGAGGAAACTCAAAGCAGGAGAGTAACAAGTAAAAAGATAGACCTGTTTGGGTAGTGAAAATGTTCCATTTGTCTGGTGAACTGGGAAACTGCAGAAACAGTGGAGGGATAAAACTGAGTGGCAGGGGTGATAAAGTGGTAGTTGTGTTGTTAACAGCCATGAAAATAAGCAGGATGAGTTAGTATCTAGTGTCATCAGACAACTGGAAACCATCCACATGTTTTCGTAGGGATTCAGTGTGTGACTGAAGCATAGGAGCATAGACTGACGTTGAACGTGGGAAAAAAGTGGACAGTGTTAAGAGGAGAGGGAGCCCATGTAGGGCATAAGCGGAAGAATTCTGGGAATGAATAGTTGAAGCACAAGATGCGGAAAATTGTAAAGACATTTCAGAGGCAAAAAATCTAAACAATTTGGCAACTGGTTAAATACTGGTTATTGAAGTGAAAGGGAATGAAGGGGTTTTTCTACAGAGAAGGAATTTTACAAATATGCTCAATTTGTTTTTAGCTAACGTTTCCAAACAAGAAACCACAGAATACTGAACATGAAGATGTGTGTTTGAGTATACAGTAATCTGAATGTAAGCTGTGTTCTTAAAATCTGTACACAGAGATTGAGGCCAATACCAGAGAGTAAATAAAGTTTTGAAAATTACTCCCTTTAGTAGTATTTATTTATTTATTTATTTATTCAACACAAATGACTTGGAAGTTCTGAGCTTCCATGGCTAGTGGAGTAGGCATACTATTAATAGAATCTGGGAATTCAGGGAGCAAGCTAATAAATTGATTACTACTAATCCTATCTCCTTTGACTCTGAAGGCACTTGAATCACAAAAGCAAAACAAATTAAGTAATGTCTTTCTTTTTCCCTTCTCCAAGTTGCCAGGTCAGAGACATGAGAGGAAGTTGCAGATGTTTATAGAAAAACAAGCATGAAAGAGTTTAAATAACAAGTGATGTTTCAAATGTCCACATTTAAGTCTATTTATTACAAGGTTCAAATAAAACTGTGCGAATACCTAGATATTTGCCGAATTAACATTGAGCTGCAGGACATCTGATATTGATGATCAAACCTTGTTTTAATTCCAATAATTGCTTTGTCTCTTACTGATTTTTGAACTTGCATAGGCACGGACCTTTTCTCACGCTCTATGCAAACCCACTTTGTCTTGTAGAATAGTTTCTGATTTCAAATGTTTCTTCCCCTAACCAACCATCATCATGTTTTCACCACTTTCAATTCTTTTACCTTTACCATCGTTTCCGTAAAACATATCTCTTCTCACCAGCACTTTCTGCACTCCCACTGAATTGTGATATATCAGAAGTGACAGGATTTGTATTCACAAAGTTCAACGACAGCAAACTCACTGTAGACCGGCAAGCACCATGGCGGAGAGCGTGAGAATGATGGTGCCTGACAACTAAAGTCTTCTACTGTTTGCCTGTTGAAATGAAACAAGTTTTGCTCTACCTGTAAAAGTCAGAAGTTTAAGAAGTTCAGGAACATAGGAGATTTGTGTATTTTGTGGACTCAGGCCTCCTATCTTTGGGGTACACATTGGAATTGAGACTTTTTTTGTCGGTCAGCTATGACTATGTACATTTAAGAAATTCAAGACTTTTCCTTGTTAAGAGAAGAGGCAGGCTAAGTATGATGAGTACTTCATTAGTGTTTGAACGATATCTGAATTCCCCTATGTGACAAAATCACAAGAAACATTCCAAAAAAAGATTCTTACCAGGGTCCCATTGAGAACATGCACACAGCTCACCAGCCTCTCTTGTGGTATTTTATTCAAGGCGATGTCAGGATTTTGGACTTTGGCCAGGCTCCAGTAGGTGTCCTTTGAGGGTAGGGTGGGGACTTGCTTCTTGTCTGACCACGTCTGCTGGGACAAAGGCATGCTGTCACAGCACTTTCCCTACCCAAGAAAAAAGCAGGCCTCTCAATAGTCTCCTCGGTTTATATTCCTTTATGTAAATCTCTTTTACTCTTTCCCACCTCTACTTACACTTTCCTTTAAATTGCACTGGTTTCTGATGTGCAAATGAAAGGAGGGTTCAGAGAGAACTTCTGAGTTTTATTTAAAAGGCATCAATTAGAAACCTAGAAATTAAATGATGACAACAAAAAACAGGCAAATTGTGGAGCTTGATATTGAATGCAAATATATCGAAGATTAATTTGAATACAATATACTATTTATTGATTGTCCTTTGTTCTTGCAAGCCAACATTTAGAAAGTTAGTTTTGTATTTGGCTCAACAGAAGTTGTATTTTCCAAGTCCAGCATTATTGATGGTTTCAGAGAATTGGTTGAGACTCAATATTTAATCAGATCTCCTTTTCCCTATAAAGTTAACTAGAAAATGAAGAAAATGTTTCTTTTCTAAAAATCCAGATGGTTAATACAGGGGAAAAAAGGAAAACCTATAGACAAATAAAAATTTATCCAGATAAAGATATATTACATTTCCTAATCATATATTTGGGTAGAATTTGGACAACAGATTACCTATTGAAAATGGCTAATGGCTTCAAGCCAAAGAATTATGTGTGGGTGTGACATTGTTTTGGTTAAATCTCTTTTTAAAAATATTTTTAGAGTTAAGCGACTAGTAACCATCAAGATTTTGTAGAACTCTTGATTTGAAACATGGATTCTTGACAGAGGGTGTTTTTGACCTCCTCTGCTCCCTAGAAACAATAGGTAGAAACATTTTTTGTCACTATTTTGATGGGGGGAGGTGGTGGTGGTGATGACCTCTACTGACAGCTTGTCGGTAGAGGCAAGAGATTCTGGTAACCGCACCACAATGCACAGGGCAGTGCCACACAACGAGGATTACCTAGCCTCAAGTGTTAGTAATACTCTGAATGAGAAATCAGGAATTAAAATTTTTTTAAAAAATTTATTTGTATTTATTTTTAGAGAGAGGGAAGGGAGGGAGACAGAGAGGGAGAGAAACAGCAATGTATGGTTGCCTCTCATATGGCCCTCACTGGGGACCTGGCCTGCAACCCAGGCATGGGCCCTGACTGGGAATCGAACCGGGACCCTCTGGTTCCCAGCCTGTGCTCAATCCACTGAGCTACTCCAGCCAGGAAAATTTTTTATCTCATTGTCCTTCAGCATGCTCACCAACCCACGTATTCTGGCATTCCTGATTTGGAGTTCAGTAACTATTATCCAGTAATTTTATTCTGCAGTGGGCTCCATGTGGATCAGGTTTTGCTGTAAAAGTACTTTTAAAAATTCATCCCGTACAGGAAAAAATGTTGCCTAAGATAAGTCCTAAATGTACCTTTTGTTTGAGTTCAAGTCTGCATTGACATTTTAATGCAGTTTGTGTAAGTTTAGTAAGCCAGTTATCCATCGAAAATATATTCTAAATTGACAATGGAGTGCTTCTGCAAACATAAGAATAGCAAATTAATAATTTTATAACAAGGAAATCTTAAACATTTAAATCCAAATTCCAAGCTCTAAAACATGACTTTCTTTCAACAACATTTCACTTGCTCTGGCTCTCTCAGCTGTATAGAACAGGCACTGAAGGTAAACCTTCTACCCGGTGGATGCATAATGACTGGGCACACTGTTTCTCCGGTCCAGGCCCTCCCGTTCTACAAAGGGGCCGTTTTGGGTGTACCCATACCCCGTGGTGGGAGTGCAGCTGGGACCTATGAATGGGTGTGAATAATCTTTCTGTGGGTTGAGTTGCACGCAAGAACAAAGTAAGACCTGAGCTTCAGAATGCAGCCTCTGTACTCTTTTTTTAAAGTTTTGTTTATCTTTAGTTTAAATTACATTCTAGAATATGTAAGCAAAGGCCCCAAGGTACATGGTGTAGTATTCAGAACAGACTGCAGAAACGTGCAGCCTGTGTTAGCCACGCTGTGTGCCTGGTATTCTACGGACATGTCAGTATCATATGCATTTTCAAGAAAAATTTTGCTGTTCTGGTAATACCATAATTTTTTGAAGGACCATAAATGTTGTGCATTTAGAAGTACAAATGTAGATTCACATTAAACATTGCCAGTCTGTTAAAAGGTCCACAGAATTGCACCCTTCCCCGACTCTTGCTACCTCCTTGTCCTTATGATCAAAGATCACTGTGTATTGACATTTAGAAAATGAATGTGACAAAAATTTATTAAATTACTAGCTGCTGTGTTTCTATTCCACAGGGAACACTAGTTGTCTAGGGTTGCTGTCTTTTGATTCATGATACAGCATTCACATTGCAATTGTGTTTCTTTTTTTCTACTTATTCGGTCAATAAGAAGATTGAAATATATAACCTCAGAAATATCAGATTCACTATAAAATGCACTTAATCAAGGCTAAACTACTTCATTGTTATTTGTGGAGAAATAAGGCTCATACAATCAAATTTCAAAATATGTGTATAAAATTGAAAATATAATGCAGGTATTGCTTTTCGATTCTAGGTCACAGTATTTTTGAAAATCATTTAAGATATTTTAAGAGTTTTAACAAAGCCAACCCTGATTTATTTGCCTGGAATAAGCATAGATTAAGTTTTATATATGATGCATTCTCTTATTGTCTTTCTCAAGAACAATAGTTTTAAAATCAAGTTCATTGTCCTTCTGGGGTAAAAGAAAGAATCATAAGGAGAGAGAAAGTTACTGAGGAAATACAGGAATATAATAGTAACAAAATTTACAGTTTCAAGTGGTCCAGTATTTGTTCATTTTTTATTGTAAATACTTTACACAGCTCTTCTCTCTTTTTCATTTTTCCTCATTTGGGTGTATGGCCTTCTTTTTAGTTTGACAAATTAAAAATCACATACCTAAAATAAGTTTTTCTGTTATTTATTTCTTATGTCATTCCAAGTGTTTAAATATTCACCGCAAAATGGTGTATAAAACCTCATGAGGACAGAAACATGTGTCCGTGGTACTTATTCCAAAGAGAATGGCATATCTGCAGTATTGGCTGACTAGCAATTAGAGAAGTTCTAAAAGAAAGATCTCCCTTAAAATCTCACCTTTGCTTGCAGCCTGCCTTCCCTTTCTAGCCTGACTTCATTTTTCCACTTTGAGAGCCTCACTATTATTTAGGATTTCAAATTTACCTAAGTCAATTTACCTGTTTAGTAAATGTCAGGTTGGTTTGGCAAATGTCAGAGTTAAGGGTAGGTTCTGCTTTTATGTCACCATCTCTGTGAACTAATGACCAGATGGTTAGTGACAATAAAAGCAAGTCTGAGGCCAAAATCAGCCAAGGATACCATCTGCATTGATTTGCAAGCTGTTGAAAACTATCAGACTGTGTTCCGGTAATCTGGAAAACAGCATATCCATCCTTAAACTCTTTGAGCAGTAACATACATGAACATTTCACTGAGGAAGATGCAATATGAAAGTCTTCCCACCCTCATCACATGTTCAGAAACTGGGGATCAAGAGACGAAATGGCCTTCTGAAGATCTTACTCCTGCTGTTACCTCCTTTCCTCAATAAATTCCACTCACCCTTAAATGCACATTTCAAGAGCCCCTTGCCCACCACCATGGCGAGGTTTATTGTTTCTTTTTTTTCGTGGTTATTTGTATGAGCAATTTTGCAGCATGTATAAACAACAATTTTACCACAGAATGTACTCTGTCTGGGCATATCGATTTCCTCTTCAGAGATCATATCTTAGCTATTTTTGTATTTTCCATGTATATCACAGTATCTTATAGCATAAAACGCCAAACAAATATTTGCTGCAATGATGTGTGGATGGATGGATGAAGGAATGAATGATGAATGAGTAGTTAAAATACTCATACATTATCTCAGGCTTTTTCAAAGAGTAGTTTATCAAGAACACATGACATTGTCGAGTTGTTGGAAATGGAATATTTTCACTGGGGAGATTTCAACCACAAATGCTCTGTGGGCGGGTGGGCCGGGACGGTGCTGCCCAATCAGGAAATATACCTCCTTGGGGCACTGAGCACAGGTGGATGATGATGAAGTCTATAAAAATATATTTCTTTCTTTTTTTTTTTCTAATTTTTACTTAGGGTTTGCTGTAGTATTTTGCCATGACAATTCTCCTTCTTGTTTTCCTTAATTTTTCTATGAATTTATTATATTATAGGAGGATAATATAAGATTATATAAAAGATTAATCAGTCCGGGAATCAGTTAAATGTCTTTGTAAGATTTGTAAGATTATCTCTAAAAGATTGCTGTAACTAATGTAGAAAAAGAAGATTACTGGAAAATAGTGATTTGGATATCCTTGGCCATCTTCTTTCTGACCATGACTTTTGCTTCTGAAGTCTTAGATGGATGCCTTTCTCTGAATAGAAGGGCTTAAGTACTGATATATCTTACTGGAAAAAATCTCAACCTAAATGTTATTTACTTCATGATGAAACATTAAAATTTTCAATGCCTGTTGCAACTTATCAATTCATAGATTCTAACTTGGAGTAATCAAAAGAAATTTTTTCTTAACTTCATGCTTTATTATTTTTCTTGGACCTACAAACGTAGAGTACGTATTATGTTAAGATTCTTTTTATATACATCAGACTGAAGCAGAAAGTAAACAAATTATTTGACCTGTTTAATTTTTGCAGTTAAAATGTTTGGCAGATAAATTTACAACTTCATATGTAAGATGTGTTTTTTTGAAAGAACTTAATATACTACAATCGTTATCCAGGTTTCTTCTAATCAAAAGTTTTAAAAACAGTTTGTTCTGTTGCTTTTTCATTCTGAAAGAATCAGAATTTCATATGTTAAAAGTTATCCAATGTTATTTTTCTTTTGAAAAAATTGCTTTGACTCATCAAAAGTCATAAGACTTCAATTCATTCAAAACTTTAGCTTCCTTCTTAGTAACTTATTCACTGCTTCCTGAGAGTGGTCAATCTCTTAGGTAGGAATGACGAGATTTCTAGAAATGGAGCCTCAGTGAGTCATCGTTTTGGCCTGAAATTCCTATTTCCAGGGGGTACAACAACATGGAGAGTGGCACACCCATTATGAGACAGATGTTAGCAGAACTGAAGCCTTAAAAGTTAAATTTTTTCCCTAAAATTTTTGGATGTAAAACAGAGAAATTTAATTAATTCAGGAGTCATTCATTGGCTGTGGTCCTGTACTGCTTTATGGAACAGAATTGCATTACTATATACCAGCCGTGCTTTAAGAGTTGGTTCCCTAGAAGGGAATGTTCTAGGCTTGGAGATAAGACCAGAGTTCAAGACTAAGCAAGGCCAGTTACTAGGGATCAGAACTGAAACTCTGAAGATCCAGATGGATGGATTACAGGATTAGTTGAGTCATAATTGGGAACTAATTGAAGCAAATATGTCAGTTAGATACTCAGTGAGCAAATATAAGACATTCTTATGAAATTTGGCTTATAGAGACTTTCTGGAAGAGTTTACTAAAAAAAAAAAAAAGAAAAGAAAAAAGAAATGGCTTCTTACAGTCCTCATAAAATTCAAATAATACTGTATATATGAATTTTAAAATAAAAGGGATAATCGACATCTTTGCAATTTTAAACCTTTGCATCCATAAATAAATCTCTATGTATTCAAGTCTGTTTTTATGCTCTTTGATAAAGTATTATTCCTCTAAAAGTTTTTCCATTTTTTCTCAGGTCTTCGTGGTGACTTGTTGTTGCTTTGGTTTTCTAAAATAGAATTTTTTTGTTATATTTTCTAAGTGTGTAGAAACTTTAATAATTTTGATGTTGCACTTGTAACCTGCATACTTGATGAAATCTTCTAGTATTGAAAATTCCATGATAATTCCATAGATAACCAATGCTTATAACTTTGTTTTTTCTTTTTCAATACATTGCATTGGTCAAGACTTACAATCCAATTGAAGGATACTCTACATTTGCTTTCTAAATGTGTGTTTTTAATCATAAGTGTTGAATTTTATAAAATGCTTTTATTTCTGCATCTATTGTTAGATAATGTGCTTTTTTTCAGTTATATGTTCACTAATGTAATATGTAATACTTAATAGTTTTGTATTATTGAACTCTTCCTGTTTTCCTAGGATAAACAGAATTAGGTCATGATTATTTTATATACAACTCTACTTATTTAGAAAATATATTAAGGTTTTGGCATCTGTGTTTATGTCAGATTGGTTCCTAAATTTGATTTGGTTTAGAAATATTCTTTGCATTGGTAGATGTGTCTTTTTTCATTGTTAATAATGCTTGTGTTTTATTTATTTTATTGATTAGTCATTTCTAGCTTATTTTAAAAAAATCAAATCAGGTTTTGATTTCACTGGTCATTTATTTTGTTTCTTTGTTTTCTACTTCACTAATACCTATTTCTACTTTATTATTTTGTTGTTTCAACTGTCTTCAGATTTCATTTGTTTTACTTTTTTGGGTTTTTTTTACTTAAATGATGAATTCACTTAGCTCTCTTAAAAAATTCAGTTTTAAAGTACTTTTCTTTCCAAATAAATGAAGTTAAATGTATATATTTTGATCCTTAGAATACCAATGACTCAATCCTGTAAAGGTGGCTTTGAAGTTTTTTTTACTGTCCTTTGCTTCTAAGTGTTTCCTAATTTTCATTACACTTGCCTGAGCTGCTGGAGTGCATTTGAAATTTTAGTGTGTGTGTTGTGTGCATGTGTACATGTATGTTTTCGCACATATTTATTTCTTCCTATAGAATTTGCTTGCATGGTGAGCAGAACGCAGTCAGTGTGATATTAATTATTTGAGATATTTTTAGGCAACCTCTGTTCTCTAGTTTCTGTCTGACCTGTAGTTTTAAGGTTGGTTCTATCTAGCTTCACAGTACAGAAATAGGTTATACAGTGTGGTTCAAAGCATTTTCTCTGGAGTGACAGTGGAGGATAAGGAAAAACATATGGAGAGTAATCCTACAGGTCTCTTGATTTAATACTTAAGCCTACCTGTATGTGTGTGTGTTGCCTTCCTGAAGTTTGCTGCTCTGTAGAAACAGCGCCCCCCACCCCCTGCCCCCGCCCCGCCAAGGAATGGCTGGAGTAGTTTTATTGATGGTTTTGAGCATGTTTCACATACTCCCTCTCTGCTTGTAGCTTTGGGCAGTGGTCCCTGACTCAGCTGGACCAATATTTGTCCCCCTGCTCACAGGACTGGAACTCTCAGCCACTATTGCCTGCTCCTGGACACAGAGCTCAGGACCCCAGTGGGTGTGGGGCTCACTCGGTGGCTTGCGCTTCTTTTCTGTTTCCAGTTCAGGAAAAGTTTTGTTTTGCTTTTGATCCTGTTTTATACCATTTTGGTCTTTCTATATTTTATTCCTATGTATTTGGATCATAGGGAGCTCATCAAAGCCTAAGCTTCCTGCACTCTATTGACTTAAATGCTCTTATCTTTAACCATTTGGAGTTTCTTTTGTGTATGGTATGAGGTGAATCTTTAACTCCTAATTTTTCTTTCTTTAAAATGGAATAAAAGCATCTTATTTACTCAGAGATAAATGATAAATCAGTCCATCTTGTGTGATTTAAAATATCACAAGTTGGTGGCGTCTATTTAAAACTAGTTTGGAACTCACAGAAGTTTTTATTTTCCTGTTATGTTACAACCTACTTCACTCAGTTGTATAACTTGCTAGGCCCTAAAAGCATCTGGTGTACAAATTCTTACGAATAATAAAAGTACCTTACATTTCAAATTCATGATATTATTTTGACTCATGATTAGAAGAGGTTTTGAAAAATTTACTTCATAAAATTTTCCCTCTCAATTTTGCTTGCACAAAGCATAACTTCCTTCAGATTGCAAAGGATGTATCTGCAGAGGAAATGGTTAATGGCTAGTTTAAGATTTGGTCAAAGTAAATATTTAGAGCAAAAAATGATCTTTTAAAAATCACTGGACCTCATTTGGCCTTACACTCATCAGTTAAAATGAGAGTAATGGATTACCTGACCTTTGAGATTCAGGGTAGGAATATGTCTCCACCTATATCCTGGATCTGAATAAATAAAATAATAATAATAAATGGCACTTGGGAGAACCTACCATATGGCATGTAACTGGGTGTGATGCTATGCCTAATCCTGTTAATTTAAAACTCTTAAAAAACCATTAGTGACTGGAAGACAGGGTAAAGAATATGTTAATTATGTGGGTAAATGATGGAGACTTGTAACCTATAAGGAGATGTCACAGATACGACGGAAAGGAGAAATGATAGGTGTGGTTTATGACACATGCATGGCTGAGAGAACACAGGACTTGCTGACTGATGCACACATTGTGTTTGTTATTCTAACAGGAATCTTTCTTAATGAGCCTGATTCTCTCATTGTTTAAATTATTCCCCTAATTCTTCCAGGCAGCTGGAGTACCATGCCCAGGGGTATCAAAACCGCCTTTGGCGTTCCCCTGGTGTTGCAAATGTTAGACTTCTCAAAGTGCGGTTCAGGCAGTTGAGAAGGTGTGGCTCAATGTAATGTTTAGTTTTAGGTATCAGAAACTTTTGCATGGTATCTTTTCCCCCTGGAGGCTTATGTTAATTGCAACAGGAACACCGAAGTGGTAACACACTTAGCATTATTTATCTCTGAATTAGGCACACTAAGGACCTATTTAGCTAGTGGAAGCTTCAGAAGTATTATTTTCAGTTTCTAAAGAAATCAAATTTTATTTGCAGTCGTTTGCATTCTAAGCAAGCCTCTCTGTAGCCTTAATGAGCTATTCACCTCTCAAAAGAACACTAAGTATTAATAAAAAATGTCCAAATTGCCCAGTGAGACCAACATTTTTGTCTTCCTAATTTTTCAGATTTGCTGATTTTGGCGTAAATTTGTTTACTTGTTCTTTCATATTTTTTGTTGTCACTGTTGCTGCTACATCAAAGAAATTTCATAACTCTGACTTGACCACTACTTTCTGGTGGCCTGAAATGCTTATTTCATTATATACACTTACAGTAGCAATAGCTCAAATCAAGACTAATATATCATAATGTTATCAAATATTTGTTCTCCATGTTTCTTTCTCTTCCCAAGGTTTTGTTTGTTTTATCTTTGACCAATATGAACTGAAGTTGTCCCTTGGGACCTTTTGCATAATCTTTTTTTCCTTTTCCCCCTGAAAGACAAACAGACAGGTTCTTTTCATTAAAGTTTTACAGCTATGCATTGGAAGTGAAAGGAAACTTTGGGGGATAACCAATGAAAGGGCATTTAAATACACTTTCACACATTCTTATCTGTATTTTTCTCTTTAAGAATAGAAGAGGGCAGATCTTTTACATTTCTCTTTTCTTACTTTCATCCTGGAGAGTGGCCATCACCAAACTTCCTATTTCCTATTTTCATACATTAAATCAATACTAATTTTATAAATCATTTCTTATTTTTTATTGTTCTTGTATTTTGGAATACAAGAAATCCATATGCATTGCATATGTTATATACATTTCCTGAATTATATGAATTCTGAACATATACAAATGCAACTTAAAAACAATAAAATAATGTCACCCATATTTTTGCTACACTGATGCACCTGCTGCACTATTCTGCATCCTTGTTGACTGTCATCTGCACATCTTTTTGCACATATATAATTTTCACAATGCTTTTGATCGATTTTGCTGTTATGTTTGGAGAACAGTGACAGTTGTCCACCAAGGCATGTCTACCACTATGAATTTTAAATACTTGAATTTCATTTTAAAAGCAAAAAAAAAAACCACCAAAAAACAAAAAAAACCTATGTGTAATTATTTGCTGGAAAAGCTCTGCCAAAGCCAGTGTCATCAGGATAAGGTTTCCTAGAACCAGAAGCTACAATAAGGAAGTTTCCCCTAACCACTTTGTCCAGAGGTGGGCGTCAGAGGGATAACTGTATGTGGACAACAGAAGTTCTCCCCTTTCTCCTGCAAAGCAAAGCAAGTGGAAGAAAAATAGCCACTTGACACACAATGAAAATTAATAAAATATTATTTCACCCCTTTGGCATCAAAGAGTGCATTTAACTGACCATTATGAGCAGTCATAACATTTATAATTTTAAAAATAATATAATGGCATCAAGCAGTCTCTGGGAAAATAATCTTAATTTCCTGAATCTTGTGATTTCTCTCCCAAATATATCTGGAATTAGTTGCTGGCATCTTGTTACAACCAAAATATATTTTACTGTATAAATATTTGAATCACATACAGAGTTTCATTAATTTAATCTTTATTTTCTGCCTCAAATCATGTTTCATATGACTAAAACTTTTTGTTACTGTCAGAAAAATGTCTAAGATTCCCCTGGGTGTGCAGTATCGGATGAGATCGGAGGACACCAAGGAGAAAACAATGGGCCATACCTGGCTCACAGTTATCTTCTTTTAAGTCAGAATTTTTTACCAAACATTTTAAAGATCAGTTGCCAATATGTAAATATTGGTAGAATGCACATAAATATATGGATTTTTTGCTTTTCTTTATAAATCAAGGGATCACACCATCTGGGACCATATTCAAGAATAGCAACAACTGGCTTGCACCAAGTAGTGCTACTCCCTTAAATGCGCGGCTTGCACTTTCGCTCTGGAGCACCTTCTCCATTTCCAGGTCTTCCAGATCCGGCAGCTTTTACTATTAACTTCTGTCTGCGTTCACATATGTTACCTCTTTTGCTATGTGTTACTCTGGCTCCTCCTCACTGTTGAAGCTTTTCATATACTGACAGTCTAACCATATCACTTAACCAATTATAATATTTATCTTTACTTAAATTGTTTTCCACACTTAGAATTTTCTATTCTGTTGTTGCTGTTTGTTTCAATGGATCCTTCCCTGTCTCTTTTCATTCATAGTCTTCTCTTGTCATATTTTCACATTTCAGACAAACCATTTTCCATTTTTTTGAACTTACATACAGTTTTACACTTCACAGAACTCCTTCAACTTATGTTATTTTCTTCTCCAAATGCACTTCTTTTTCTCCCTTGGACATCACATAGCCATTTCCTAAGAATCAGTACCAATACTGCATTTCCCTGTCACAGCCTGTCCCTCTGCCAGAGAAGTTGGGGGTCTCTCTTTTGTCTGTCATTGAAACCTTAGATACAGTTCCATCATAACACGTATCCAATGTATGACACTTGAGTGCATTTGTTGAGTTGTTTATCTGTAGCCCCTAAGTGTCTCCACTTCCTGACTTGTTCTTTGAGGGCTAGGATGGTGTATCATGCAGATTCAGGTAGTCACATTCAACAACATGCTTCACACATACTAGGAGCTGAATAAACTCTGGTTGAATAAATGAATGAAAAGTAAAATAGACACTTTCATAGTTGTCTAATTGTTTCATTAAATTGTGCTTTATTCAATAACTTTCATCAAACAAACACTTCTAACCTTTGATGGCACAAGGAGGGCCCATTTTATCTTTTCCCTTTCTCCTTTTCTTCCCTCATTTCTACTGGCTGCAACTATGCACGTGCGCATGCGCGCGCGCGCACACACACACACACACACACGCACACGCACACACACACACACACACACACTACTACCACCGCAGCTACCATCACACGGCAGATTCATAATGCTTAATAAGGATCCACTAATGTGAAAGGTTCTAGGAGCACACAAATAAAGATTTAGACTGCAATTTAATATCGCACTTGTTATATGCCATTGTGTATTATATAGTTTGTTAGATTGCAGTTTTAATTGCTCTAAAACAAATAATAAAAATAAGAAGAATAATTTCATGTAGAGATAGAATTCAAGGAAAGGAAATTCTAAAGGCATAAAAGACTCCACTACTTTCTATGAGTCGTGTAGATGTGGCTATTTTCAGAAAAGAGGTTAGGAAGTTTTAGATGAGCTGTAAAGGACTTGACTACAGAAACTTCATCATTACAGTACCATGTCCGCTAGCACACGCGGGCCATGAATACCCTCATCTGTGCACCTGCTGCTGAGCTGTTTGTTTTCATAAGATTTGGCACAGCAGCAGCTAATACAGGCACTTAAGTGCAAAATCTGGTACTGACGTTTCCCCCCAAATGACAGTTCAATTCATAAATTATATGAATATGGGTAGCACTATTCATTTATAAAATAATGCAGCTATCACTTAGTCATGTAATTCAAAACCTCTTTTATTTTACTTAGCCATTTCCAACCCCATTACATGTGACTATGAAAAGAATAAAAATTGATTAGACAAGAAGCGAAAAGTGAGCAAAAGCATATCCCAGCATCTTGCCCACCTCGTGGCAAAATGAAACCATAGCATTTTATTTCCTATTGAAGAGATGTTTCTTGCTTAGGTGGCCTCTATCTAATTAAAAGCATATTTATAATAGTGTATTCACTTCCATAAAAAGAAAAATATGCTCTGTGGCAGGAAAGAGTCTCATATAACTCAGGGGAAAAAAAAGACATGTCACTATGGCAAGACAGGCTATTTCTAGCTCCAAAGCCTGTAGGATGGCGGATTGTGAAAATGTAGTAGAATATGTCCTTTAGCTTCTAATTTCTTTATGTGGTGTCAGTGATAAAAGGGGATATAATAAAATCATTACCTGCAGCTAAGTTAACAATAATAGCTATCATTTTTGGAGTACTTTCTGAGTGCTCTTTCCTTTAAATATATTACCTGTAATCATCAAAACAATCCGGAAATGTGGAATTATTGTCCTATTTTATAGATGTGTGGTAGCTGAGACTCACTTGTTAAATGACTTGACTGATGTTGGCAGTGAGTGCCCCAGTCCTGAGTGCTGATGTCAACTCCTTTCTCTGGCTGTCCCACGACATCACAAAGTGCTGCCTTGTGAAAAAATAGGAGGTCCTCATCGACTGTTTTCCTTACTGTGGGTCATGGGTTTGTGTGACAAAGACACTCCTTGCTTGCTTCCATAGCCTTTTTAGCTTCTCATGAAAGCATTTTGCTGTTTAGGATTTTCCTTTTGAATTTTGGGGTTCTGTTCTGGATGCGGATCTACTTTGTTTCAGGAGGGACAAGGAGAAGGCGCATCCATCTCTCTGGTGACACTTGGGGAGTGCCGTCCTGGCAGATCATCTGTCTTCAGTGAGCTCAGGACACATGCTGCCGTGTCCATTCACAGGCGTTCACTGAGAAGCAGCTCAAATTAGAGTTTGATGAGGAAGAGCTTGTCAAAGACAAGGAAAATATTTTACATTTACTTTTCTGATACGTGGTGTTAAGTATGGGGACCTCACATTGAGCAGAAGGCTCCTGATTTCCCATGTGAGGTTTATCAAGAAGTACAAAACCAGTGAGCAGAGTACAGCTAGAACAGTGATTTTCAACATTTTTCATCTCATAGTGCACATAAGCTAATTACTAAAATTATGTAGCACCCCCCCAAATGTATATTTTTTGTCAATCTGACAAAAAATAGGTATAATCTTTGTTCATTCACACCGGACAGCTATTATTGTGTTGACTGTTCCCATTTTTTAATTTGACACTCTAAGGGAATAGAGGTCACTGCCCCTGACTAAACAGTCAGGTGCTGCATGTTTTAAAGTTTTTTGCAGCACACCAGCCAAAAATCGCTGAGCTAGAGAAACTTGTCTCAGGTGAGTTGTGAATTATACAGCCAGATGGCCTCAACTCCCCGAGGACTGTTCCAAAGTCATATACATTCTTTATTCATTAATTTCAATTTTTGCCTAACATTTTTACAGGCAAAAGGCTTTTCTGTAAGGGAAAAATTCCATTTTAATGAAAAGGAAAAGAGTAAATTTGAATATTATTCATTTTGCAGGAAAATAAAGCTAAGGCAATATTTGTGTTCAAAATATATTCCCAAAGTGTTTTTGTACTGTATTTATCACAGTTATTTAAATCTTAGCATTATTCCCCTCTTACTAAGATCGTATGCCTTAGAGGTCAGAGACTATATCTATATTCTATTTTAAGTATAACACAAAGCATATTGCACAAAAATGCTTTCCTTCTTTTGGTTTATTTCTTTTTCTGAGTCCCATATGAGACTAATATTGCAGTTATTGTTGACTAGACTCTTTGCTAGTTTTATACATGAAAATGTATTGGATTGTGATCTCAGGCTGAATATTCAATAGTTGGAAATAAAGAAAAAATATTTAAGTGATGTTGACCACAATCAACATCAGAAAAGCTTCATGTTCATTATAGACAAAAAGATGATAAAATGATGGGTTTAATTAGAGAGTGTTTTTCTTTTCTTTGAAGCCCTATATCACCAGCATGATGCTTGTAACCATAGTACAATTTCTGAAGTAACTGTCCTGAATACATTGTGGAAGGACAAAGCAAACTGAAACATATATCTTTTACATATATATATTTAGATCAACATATTCTTCCTTCTGTTTTGAAAATATTAACACAGCACAGATGGTCTGCTCTAATCAGCCTGGCCTCTTCACAGTCCATGAACAGGCCATGTGTCTTTCTTTCCTCTCCAGGAGGGTCATTCTGTTTCTGTCTCTTCATCTGTCTTTGTTCCTGCCCTCCAGGGTCCCCCACAGGACCCTTTCTCTCAAGAAGTCTTCTCTGGAGAGCCCACTAGTCTCTTGCCTCAGAAAAAGTGCAGCACTTAATTACACATGTTTAGCCCCCTGTTAGGTTGCTCTTTGCTGTGAGTCTCCCTCCAAAACGGGATTGTGGGCCCCCTGAAGATAGGGAGCCTGTCATTTGAATCTCTCGGCACAAAGCAGAGGTTGAGCTCTTAGGAGGATCTTATTGATTGAGAGTCTGCTTTCTGCTACTTTATTTTTATTATTTAATTGAGTGAGATTTTGCAGGGCATAAACTATGCCCTTGAAGCCAAGGCACTCTTGGGAGCTATATTAACTTAGGGCACATGGGCCTTATTTATTTACTGTTTCAACACACTGAGTTAGCAGTTCTATCAATCACACAATCTGACAGTCTTTTAAAAATGCAATGCTTCTGCATCTTTTGGCTTTGCTCTTTCTCTGATGACCTTTTGGAAGCAGTGGAGTGGTACCAGAAGAGGAGGACTTGTCATGCTCTGTCAACTTCTGGAACTGAATTAGAAAATTCAATGAGAACATGGATTCCTTTTGTCATTTTTAAAAAGAATAATGTAGTGCCCTTCCTAAAAGCACAGTATTGCTATTCACTCTTAGAATTATAGACATGGAATGAGAAGGTGAGAGCTTCCCTGAGGGTGTCGTTTGCCAAGGTAGACCTGTGGTTATATTACTGTTTTCTCTTTTCATTCCCAGGCCATCTGGTTCCAATGTCTCTGAAATGATATGGATGACTGTTTGGGAGCCTGGCTAAGTCCCTGGGAGCTCTCAGCCAATGTACATTTCCAGTAAAGTATTCTAAATAGTGCTTCCCTGACCATCAGGGTTATGGGAGCTTAGTAAGGGGGATGGATCTCGTGGTGACAAGATTGAAGTAAGAGTGGGAGGGACAAATTAATCTCAGGACAGACTTACTGCCTAAATAGCCAACCTAAAGAGGTATAAAAATTCTAAATGAATGCAGCTTAGTATTGAAATGCCCATTGTTTGAAGGGTATCTGAAAAATGCAAAAAATTGTCAAACCTACCTTGTTTAAGGAATACAGAAAGCTGGGTCCAACCAGAGAGAAAGGGATGCTGAGAAACTTACAAAGAAACTACAACAGTGGCCACTTTGGTTTGAGTGGGGCAGAGCCTGGTCTCAACAGAAATTTTGAGTGAGAACCTAAAACCTGGGTAAAAGATTCATTAGGTTGATCAGATACATGTGAAAGGGTTGAAATCTGAAGCTTTTAAAAGTATTCGAAGTCATGAAAGGCAAAGACTTACATCCAAGATTGCTCTATCCAGGGACTTATCTAAGAAAAAGAAGATCAAAAATACAAATAGTAAAATGACAACAAACTTACAATTATCAACAACCAAACCTAAAACAACGACAACAAAAAAAAAAACAAAAACAAAAACAAAAATGAACTAAGTAAACAACTAGAACAGGAACAGATTCACAGAAATAGAGATCACATGGAGGGTTTAGTGGGGAGGGGGAGGGGGGAATGGGGAAAAAGGCACAGGGAATAAGAAGCATAAATGGCAGGCACAAAATAGACAAGGGGAGGAGGTTAAGAATAATATGGGAAATGGAGAAGGCAAAGAACTTATATGTATGACCCATGGACATGAACTAAGGTGGGGGAATGCTGGTGGGGGGGGCCACAGGGCAGAGAGGAATAAAGGGGAGAAAAAAAGGGACAACTGTAATAGCATAATCAATAACATATATTTTTTAAAAAAGTATATACATTTAAAGCTAAGTGTATCCTGACACTGTTGGGGCATTTGGCAGACTGGATTCCTGAGATTCCTTGCTGGGGGTGGTAGCTCTTAAGAGACTATGAGACCTGACTCTCACTGCCTCAGGGTCCTACACTCAACACACCTTTGTTACTGGTCTCAGAACAGGACAAGTGTTGGTAGAAATTCTCATAAGGACTCCTGAAAACCAGGTCAGTTCGGGGCTGTAACTTGAAGTGGTGTCAGGGTGTCTCAAGACTATTGGGCCGAACCTAGTCCTCGCGTCTGCCCTAGAATGAACCTGAACCCTCAGCCTCTGAATGATTTTGATGGGTCTTCTGGCTTTTAAGACCACAAGGGCCCTCTTCAGGCAAGAGCAGACTCCAGGAGAAGCCTCAAGAAAAACGTATTTCTTTGGCATCCATCTAGCATGGAAATAGCCTTCTCCTGGTTAGTAGCCTGTGTGTGGTACCCCATTGCTCAACATAGCACATGCTTTTTAATGCACGGCTTCTGTGGAAAGGTGGAGCTAAGCATGGAGGGCTGAGGGTAGAGGTTTCTCAGAAATGCCTGTTTCACAAAGCAGCTATTTTTCTTGGCTGACTAGCTTTGAGCCTATTACTTGTGTTTTCATCAAAATATCTTTCAGGATTTTGTACCTTAAGAGCAAACAAACTGAGACAGAAAGCCATTTTAAAGTTAATTTTATATTTGGTACAGGATTAGAAACTATGTTCTGTTCTCACTCCGGCTAAGTAGCTGGTAGCAACGAAATTGTGCCTGCTATTCCAACACATTGCAGTGATATTTGGTTAGAAGGGGCTTAAGGATAAGAAAAAGAAAAAAGGTCAGTTTCTATGTGTGGGTGATTCTCGGTGTCCTTTCTCAGAATCTCAATTACTTTTCTCCTGTTTTCTTTTCCATGTGTGTCATGGCCTTAAGACTAGTTGGAAACACTAAAGTCCTACATTCTCATCGACAGCCATGGATCACAGTGCCACTCAGTAACATTTTATTGCAGTGTCCTGAGCTGCCCAGTCACCTCATGCTAAATTTAGGTTTAAATAAATAGGGTATTTGAGTTGCAACACTACTAGAAAGCAGCTGGAATAAGGAGAAACAGATCTATTGCTTTTTTAACAGATCTATTGATAATTTTGAGTTATTATTTTTTAATCAGACAAATATATAAAGATATTGATCTTTTTCTTGAACAACATTTGGACAAATTAATTATATATCCAGGTCTAGTTTTCAATCCCAAAGTCCTAAGCTGAAACAGTTGTCAGTCTCTTAGCCTCTTAGAATCCTAGACTATTCAATTTCACATTTCTGGGGTCATCCTGGAATGATGCCTGAGATGTGTCTCGGCTCCCCCACAAGTACCTTAAATGGAAGGAGCACCGTTAGTCTTCCTCAGACTGCCCTAGTACCTGTTGTGCACTTGGACATACAGTGAAACCCTCAAGAAATATTTCCTGAAGAGATTTGCCCTTAATATGAATTCGATGTTATAAAATCAAGACTTGTTTTTTAAAAAATATTTTGAACATATACTACAGTAGAAAATATAAAAGCTGCCACAGGATATAAACTTAAAGGTTAAGGCTGCTATTACCTCTGTCTCCTCATCCCCCAGTTTTCTTCCTGAGAGGCAAACAGAGACTTCCTGTGTAACTTTCCAAAAATACTGCGGGCATTTACAAACACACATGCAGAACAATATATGCACATATAGAAGTTAGCAAAGTATGAATACTGCCCTGCACTTCATTTTTTTTCTTTTTTACCTAAACTATATTCTGGAGAGCATTCTATTAACGTAGAGAAAAGTAATACATTTTATAAATAGCCGTGTAAAATACATTCTATGGATGCACATTTCTCCAAACTTTTTACTATTATAAATTGTATAGCAAGAATATCTTTGTGTATATGTCATTTTATAAATGCACAAGTATAGCTAAAAATACACACCTAGTAACAGAATTGCAATGTAAAGGCATTGACAAATTGCTCTCCACCAACTTTCTCTGTAACCAGCTTACAATGCCATGTGTTGACTATTTCCTTGACACACCCTGTGACACCCGAGTGAAGAAAATGACATTGTTAATGGTGAACACTTATACAGCACTCTATCTGCACCAGTCACTGATCTAATGCTTTACATGCATCATCTCAAATAATACTCACAACAGCCTTCTGAGGGAAGTACTTTCATTTTCTCCAGTTTACTGCGGAGGTAAGACATTTTGGCTCAGGTCATCCCCCTTGTAAATAGCAGATTGACATCCGAGCCCAGGCTGTCTGGCTCCGGGAATCAGTCCTTGTAACTGTGACCCTAACTGCACTAATCAGGACACTTTTTCTTAAATATTCTGCATGAGATATAAGAAGAATTTCTTAAGAAATTCAGGTTCATCTGTTGAATAAGGAGGACTGTATCAGACCCTAGTGCTGTAACCTTTTGTCACAGTCTTCTGCAGCACCCAGAGTTCCTCCCCGTCATTCCCTGAAAGTATCAGCCCCTGGGTTACTAGCACGTTCTCTAATCTCGCTATGGTCATCATTTGGCAAAATATCAACATTCATGTAGATTAACCTTGTCTTGTCCTGGCACAATCCTCCCTCCCTCAACGACCGTACCTTCCACCCTACCTCAGCCCTTTCTCTGCTATCAGATCCCAGATCGAGACCTTTCCCACTCCCTCCCTCCAGTAGCCCTACTCCAACTCTTTGATCACACTGGGGTCTACATTCCACTGATCCTGTCATTTTTACCCCGTGCATCCACATATCAGTGCCCTCCCATTTTCCCTTACGTAGTAGCTTAGTTTTCATAGTCCATAGCTACAATCCATTTTACCTAGATTATGCATAGCCCCCTGAGAAATCTATCTACACCCTTGCCACCTAGCAGTGTATTATCAAAACAGCAGGTGACTATTAAAATTTAAGTTAGACTAAGTACTTGTCAGTTTAAAACCCTCCAAAGTTTTCAGATTTCACTCAGAAAAAGGAAAGGTATTTTAAATGGTCTATAAGGCCATATATAGTCTCTCTGAATATTTCATACACTTCTCTCTCTTCCTCACTCTACTTAAGCCACGCCGGCTTCCCTGTGCTTCCTCCAACACTCCACATATATTTCCGCCCCAAAGTCATTGTATTTGATTTGTACCTTTGCCTGCAACACCTTCCCTCCAGCTATCTGCATGGCTCTCTCCCTCAGTTCCATTATCTCAAGAAAAATAGAACTGTAAGTATGATAATTTCAGTCACAAAGGTCAAGTGCGCAAATATTAACTTTACTCTTTTCACTACTGAGCTCATCAGAGTGTATTTCCCTTCATTAACTAAACACTTAATTAAACTTTACTCACTGTTAAAACTTTATGTTAATTTAGTGTGTCTCATGTTCTTTATCATGCTCTTTTCCTCATAGATAATATAAATGACTGGTTTTGGAGATGGGAGGCTTACTTATGAGATCTGACATAAGAAAAAGGATACATTTGTTGCAGAGCAGTAGGCTCCATCAACACTGATTTTTACTTTGAAATATGTACTTCCCGTTTAATAGTTGGAAGCGTTGGTTGTAATAACAAAGAACTGGAATAAGTTTTAATATCTATAAAAGAAAGATAGTGCTTGGCACATTTATACAATGAAATGTTATGTTGCCATTAAAAAGTAATAGAAGCCCTGCTGGTGTAGCTCAGTGGATTGAGCACGGGCTGGGAACCAAAGGGTCGCCAGTTCAATTACCAGTCAGGGCACATGCCTGGGTTGCAGGCCAGGTCCCCAGTGAGGGCCATGTGAGGAGTAACCATACATTGCTATTTCTCTCCCTCTCTGTCTCCCTCCCTTCCACTCTCTCTAAAAATAAATAAAAATAAAATCTTTAAAAAAAGTAATAGAATATTAGCTGAAAATTTTGACATGTAAAGATCAATAAACTAAGTAAGAAAGAAATATGTCAGGAAAATGTATTGAACAATGTCTACAGTGTGATTCCTATATATTTTCTCTACACATAAATGAATAATAGAGTTCTAGTTATTATGATGTGAAAAAATCAAAATATTTCTTTTAAGTACACATAAGGAAACAGAGAGTTTACTTTGGGAAAAAGGAGGTTCAGGAGACTTTCAGTTTTCATTCTATTTTTTTTTTTTTTTACAGTTTTATTTTTAAGAGCATGCACACATTTAAAATTTTTGTTTTTAAATTTTAAGTTGCATTAAAATATTGAACTAAATAATCTGTTAGTTCTTCAATGAACAAAAAATCCCTCTTAGACATACTGTGAGTAAAGCCACATGCCAGACGCTGGGCAGGCCATAAAAGAAGAAGAAACAATCACTGACCTCACGTAAATTAAAATATAACAGGGGGACTGAGATTCACAGAAACAATGAGAGATGAGCATAAAACACATAAAATTCAGGCTAATGTACATGAAGTGGATGACAGATGTGAGAACTGAACGAGAAGTTAAGTTGCCATGCATCGTTGAAAAAAGAAGATATAATGTAAATTTGGTTTTGAAAAAATGTAAGGATTAGATGGGGGAGAATGGAGAAGATAATCCAAGTAGGAGGAACATACATTAGGCCGCATCAGAAAGGCAACAGCAAGGTCAAAATGTTTTAGGAAGGTGGATTGGCATCAGCATGAGGATTGATAGAAAGGGGGAGGCAATAAGTTTGAAGACTAACATAGAAAAGAAAGCATGAGTATTTTAGAATTTACTCAAAAGAAAAATAAAATTGTGATAGGGAAAACAAAATGACCCCAAAATATGCTAAAAGAAAAACACTCTTATAAGAGCCCAATGGAATATTAGCACTGCAAAATGATTTTCGGACAATAAATGTTTCAGAAAAAAGTTTCTTTTGTTTTTACTTTGGACACATTTTAATATAATATGTTGATATAATAACACGTCTATTTAATTCAGAATAGGAATATAGTTTTATAAAATGTCTGCCATAATTACTGATAGAGATAGATACAAGCATAAATATGTTTAGTGAAACAAAATATAAATTCAAAACTCAAAGTCAAAAGAGCAGATAAAATAAAAACAATATACTAAGAAAAATCTAGGTACAAAATTTTGATAGAAGAGAAAATATTGAAAAAAAAATATTGAGAGCTTAGCAGATAGAATGAGAAAAATAAAATACATGCTAATGCATCGTATCTAGTAGATGAATGGTAATGTGGAATGCATAATATGTTTCAGCACTGATTATAGACATTGGAAAATAAATTGTTGTCACCATGTTATTCTCCTGGACTAGCCCTACCCTCCAGGGTCATGTTAAGAGAAGGGAAAGTAGCCCAGGGTCTAGACTGATAAAAACAAGAGTTGGAACCCAAAGTTTAGAGTCATGAGGTCGCCCTGACCCCCTACACAGAGCATCTGCTTTTGCTCAGAGAACGTTTCCCAATACAAAAATGGTTCCTTTAAAGCATCAGTGCTGCAGTAACTCGATGAGACAACTTGGATATAAAACTACATGATTTATTACTTAACATCTCGCTCCAATCTAGGTCAGAAGGAGGAGCAGCAAGGGTGCGATGCCTGGAGGACCTCTCTTACACTTCTTTTTTACAGATGTCATGTTTTTCCCCCATTGGCAATGTTCTTGGTCTCCATTAAAGAGACCAAAATCCTCCCAGACTCAGCCTAGATCCTCCTCTAATGTGGCACAATCCAGGCTACATTTTGTCCCACCACTAATTCTTATTCATTTCACTTGCATGTGTTTTTTTCTTTTCTTTTTTTTTCTTATTACAATTTATTTTTATAAGGTAGGATCCTATTGTCAGGTCAATACAATGAAGCTTTGGACAGAATTCTTAGTTACCTGGTCTGATATGTTACAAATTCTTTCCTACTCTTCTGTGATCGGCTGAAGAAGGGCCCCTCAAAAATGTCTGCTCCCTACTCTTTGGAACCTGTGAACATGCTGTCTTACACAGCAACGGGACTGTCTCGATGCGATGAGGGTCACGGTGCTTGAGATGGGGAGATCACCCCTTTGAGTCATCTAATCACAGGAGCCTTCAAAAGAGGACTCTTCCCTGGCTGGAGTCCATCATGAGATGCAGCGTGAGAAGGATTCAACTCTCCATTACTGACTGTGAAGACGGAGGAAGGGGTGTGTGAGGCAAGGAAAGTGGCTGGCACCTGGAAGTTGAGAACAGCTCTTGGTTAACAGTCAGCAAAGAAACAGAACCTCAGTCTTAAAACTAAGAAAGATGATTCTTTCCCAGAGCTTCCAGAAAGAAGCATAGCACTGCCAACACCTGGATTTCAGCTTTTGACCTACAGAAACTATGAAGTCACAGATTTGTGTTGTTTCTCGTATTTGTTATGGCAGCAATAGAAAACTAATAAATCTTTGTTGTGTGCTTAAAGGGATGCAAGTCATTGCAAGGGTCTCACTTTGTTCTGGCTTTCCTTTCCTTTGCCTTTCAATGTTTAGCTGATAGGCGCAATTATTCTTCACTTCATATCAAATTCCTTCAATTGCTTCTGGCAAATTCTGATGCTTGTCCATATTTACTATATAATAGATTCTCTTTCTCCTCAATGCATCCCACACAATATAAAAATTAAATAATTTTTAAGTAGAAACATGCCAACATGAGAATTTAAATTAGGATGATTATGACCTAAAACAATAGAAAATATAAAAACAAACAAACAATTGAGTCCATATGATAAAAATTTAAAAGTAAAGAAAACAACAACAAAGCATTATTAATACACAACTCTAGCAATCATTTAACAAGTAAATGAAGTAAGACCAAATATTCTCATTATAATAATAAATGTAAATGGAAGATTATATAGTAAAACAAAATCCAAATGGCCTGTAAAATAAGAAACACAAAGGATTAAGGATTAAAGCAGTTACAAAAGAATATCTAATATATTCAAATTATAAGAAGGCATTGGTTGCAATAATAACACCAGATGGTTAATTAAAAACAAAAAGTATAAAATAAAATAAAGACATTATTTTTATATTCTTAAGCTATATCATTTATGCAAAAGATTTAATTGGCATGAGTCATCTAGTATGTAAAATTTTAGTGAACTATATAAGGCAAAAAATTCTGCAAATATACGGAGGAGTTAAAAGAAACCGAAATTGAAGATTAATAAATGTTTCACATTTGACAAAAGAGTAAAATATAAATAACGATAAATATGATCTGAATTAAATAAGATTTACTTAAATATATTCAAACATAGGCATTGTAGCAGAAATGTGATTTCTTTACTAGTGTGCATTAATTAGCATGCCAATACGTTACTGAAAGAGACATTTAATGGGTCAGATTCCCAATGCAAACTGCCCTAAGTAATATTACAAATTTGCAGAAACAGACTCAAGTTAAAAATAAGATCATTTAGAAAGTTTAAAATAACTTAATATTAATTGCTTTAGGTTAGAAATGCCACTAAAATATAGATATTTAGAAATCAACAACAATAAGAAAGCTATAGATAATCTGGCCAAAGGGTAGTAGGAAGAAAATTTATCATTAATAAATATATAGGAGTAAATCAAAAGATAGAGAATAGTAACACTGATAAGGACCATACAATAATCAAATGAAAAAGAGTGATAAATATGTCTGTTTTTCTAGAAAAATAGAAATTAACAAAATGAATTAAAAATATATGACTAAGTCAAAAAAGATGAAAGCAATTTTTAACTTATCAAAAGCTTAGCCTTATGAAAGGTCTCTTGGTCCTTTCTGAAAACCAGATTTGTTCCGTTGTTACTGTGACTTGCAATGCCATCCCAGAGGAGGACAGGAGAAACGCACGTGCAGGCGAAGCAGATGGTTTCCGTGATGGTTAACTACGGTCAGTACTGAGCACACCCCTCTGATAGAAGTGTGCCTGCATGTGATGCACAGTATCTCACCGTAAGAGAAATGTTTTTCTTTAAAAGTTCAGCTACCCCTGAAAGATGTGAAACAGTACAGCCCTTAAAAGCACAAGAGTTTCTCAAGTTGTCTTGCTCTGCAATGATGAGAGAGATGAGTCCCAATGCACCATTAAGGTGGTTTGGGAAACATGCCCTTCGATGGCTTTCACTCTTTCCATAATTCCGTTCTTCGGCCTGATTCCTTCTCCTTGGGTCACTTCCCAAGAACCTACCTACAACTGAAGCCTTGGCGTTAGACTCCGCTTTCTGGAGGACCTGAGCTAAAACACGAGAGAAAAATGGTGACTTCCTAAATGAAATTGTGTTTTATTTAGGGTCTAGGTTTTTCTATGAATGTAAGAAATTACTGAAGAGTAAAAATCTAAAGACTTAATTCTGCCGTATAGAATCTTATCTACTTTTGGTAGATGGAAGTTTCATAGAGTGAAAAGAGTATTTTTCACTTACTTCACTTCCTTCGTTTTCACTCTTTTCTATTAAGTAACACGATTCACTTAAAACCCCCTATACACATCTGTAATAAGCTCTTCCTTATGAGAATACACTCTCCTCCAATTTCTAAGAATGAATCATATCTGATGCTATCAAAGCACATGAACTGTACACAGGTCTTGTTCTTTGACAGAATCAGACATGTATATGAGAGAGAGGGAGAGAGGAAGAGAGAGAGATGTCTTAGGTTTAGCATAAAGGATTTAAAAAAGAAATTTCAGGAAACTCAAGAATACAATGACAGAAATCTTTGAATGAAAACCCCTTGGCATTTTTTCAAATATCTTAAACCATTATTCAGCAAGAGAAAGTCTGTATTAAGACCTTCTGTGCTTTCAGAGAAATCAAAATTTCAGCAGATGTCAGTGATTTTTTTTGGTAAGTGATGGCCTTGTTCAAATGCAAGCTTTACAGTCAATTTTCTGAATGCATTTATGGACTTGATCAATTGTAGGAAATGTCTAAATTACTCAGTTTAGGGGGAAAATAATAAGCAAAAATTAAAAACAAGGTTATGAAAAAGATGAGTGCCCGTGGCTGATATTATTGCTCACTGTTTTATTTTTTACTCCTTGGATTAGCACTTTCTTTACAGCATGCCATAAATACATATTTCTATATAATAATGTATGTGCCATTGCATGATGGGTGAACAAAGGGAGTTCTGTTGACTGCTCACTGTCCATATTACTGGCAGTGCAGGACAGGGATGCAGACCTGAGACAGGTTATCAATCCCAGAAAGAGCAGCCTGCTCAGAATTTAGGGTGTTCCATTTCCCTGAGATTGGTCTGGATCTGTACAATTAATTATAAGATCAAGTATGAGAGAGAAGGTCCAGATCCTGGGAGAGGGCAAATAAGCACAAAGTTGGAGACAAATTCAGGCAGTCAGAAACAGTGGTGTGCTTTGACCTTGAATGATACGCTGAAGATAAAGCTGAGTGTAAAATCGAATCAGATTTCTTGCCTTTTTCCCCATGGGCAAAATGGAGGCTTGCAAATGTTTGCTCTTCAAGTAAAATGTTTCTTCACATTTAAAGAAAGGAAAAATGAAGCACTTATTTGAGGTCATTCAAGGCGAGAGCACACCACTGTCTCTGACTGCCTGAATTTGTCTCCAGCTTTGTGCTTACTTACTGTCGCCCAGGATCTGGACCTTCTCTGTCATGATTGACCTTATAATTGTACAGACCCAGACCAATCTCAGAGAAATGGTAGACCCTCAATCCTGAGCAGGTTGCTCTCACCAGGACTGATAACCTGTCTCAGGTCTGCATCCCTGTTCTGTACTGCCAGTAAGATGGGCAGAGAGCAGTCAACAGGAATAGAAGTACAGCTTACTTTAGGACTCATACACTGGTCTCATTTTTCTTTGTGGGGGGAGAAGAACAAACCGATGGCACAAATTAAAATTCTTGTCCCACAATGGAAAAAAATATCCAAGAACCCAATTGTTTTTTGTTGATCACCCAAAATAATCAGATCTCCAGCTGCTCCATTTTCATGTGGATTTTTCTCCTAGTGCAAACTCTGCTGAGGGGCAGTTGTTAGACACCCTAGGACAGAGGCACCATTACCCTGCAGAGTACTGACTGTATCTACAGCGTGGCGCATGCCTGCCGCGTCGCTTCTAGATTTCCAGAGAGCACATTATGGAGGGATCTGCTAGCAGTTTTTAATTCCCTACCATCCTCAGTGCATGGGACTTCCTTTTCTTGCTGCTTTATATTTGTAGATCAAAAGTCTAAATAGCCTGGCAGTTTTCTAGTTAATCTGATTATTTTGGACAGCCAGATTAAAAAATTTAGTTCCCGGCTGGAATATGATTGGCCTGAGTCACCTCGTTTGGTGGTTTGCAATCATCTAATTCAGACGCATGCTGCCAAGTCTCCGTTTCATGGCAGCGTTATGGCGTCTGGAGCCACTGCTTTCAGTGACAGTCCTGTTCGACCTAAGCTGGATCTCACTGCTAATGAGTTCAGTTACACACACATCATCTGCGGAAAACCTCTTTTACGAAAGTAAATAAAAGACAATGAGATTGTTAAAGACAGTGGGGATTAGATGGCACTTTGAAGGGTTGTGCCAGGTCATGCCTTCAGAGTGCAGGAGGAACAGGACTACCTCAGGAATTAGGAAGAACGGACACTTTTTGTGTTCTCTTTAGCTTCCCTGGGGACTTGAGTTAAAGTAGCCAGCCGATGAATATGGCATTAGCGAGTACTGAGAACAAGCTCTTAGCAGGGCGCACTGACTGGGTCTAAAGTTTCTCAGGAGCCCTATTAGAGTTATCACTTGCAGAGTTCTGGGGAGACAGAGGGCGGCCCGAGAGACCCACCGCCTGGCATATTCTGCTTGCCAAGTTGGCCCAGGCTGAGAGCTGCCCCAGCTCGGCTGTGGCGACAATCCCAGTCTGAAACTCAGAATAAGTCCTGGTTCCAGGCATTTTTTGTCATGTAGATTTAATTTCTGTTCTCAAAAATATCCTCGAAGCAAGCAGTTCATAAGAGATCTGTATATTTCTTCTCTTCTTGCATATTATCCACATCTAAATAAAAGGTATTTCCCTCATAGGCTTAATTGCAAGTAGAACAATCAACAGGAAAGTAAAGTTGTGACACAGAATTGTTGTGAAAACTTAATATGACTTGGATGAGTCAAGTCACAAGGTGAACTTTGACCTCAAGAATTTTCCTCATTGCCGCAGCCACCCAGGTGCACACCACGTGAAGGAGCACGTTTATAAAGGTTGAATCTGTCACCTAACTCAAGCATCAAAAATGAACTGCAGTCCCTAAGTACGTTTAATCTCATAAACAAGGTAAAAAGAAGCCACCCAATAATTTTATCTAAAATATAACAGAAAATATTCATACATATGTATAAGAAAAGCAATATTAAAATGGTGAAATGATACAGAAAAAAGATATATTAAATTGTAGCCGAACAAACTGGCATTGCATGATAGAAGCTTTCTAATTCTAACTGGAATATTTTATTGAGGAAAAACTATGCTATGTGGTTGTCAGAAGATTTTACCAATTTATTTATTTATAAATATTCAAAATGACTTATTTATGTGGAAACGGAGGTGGGAACTAAATGATTTTTAGGGCCCCCTTGTAAATCCGTGCTTCTATAGTCTCTGTCTTAACAGTCTGTACGCTTTGTGTAGCTGAGAGACTAAAACACAAAAGGCACACTAATTTCTTACTACTCTTTATTCACTCTTTAATGTTAAGAAAATCCTTCCTGGAACCATTTAATAGGGTCTGTTGGAAAGTACTTCAGTTCAATGAGATACCAAGAATCAGCGGCTGTGGCCACACTAGAGAGCCATGTTAGGGTTGACCGATCCTGGATTTTACTATAATTATCTTCGCCCCACCCCCACCATTCTGCCTTTCCTGCTTAGTCTTATCTCATTTTTTCAACCCCATCATAATTAGAATAGTTGTTCTTGACAGGAGTTTGGATTTCAAAATCTTGAAAAGATTCTTGAGCTGTTAAACAAGGCTGAGAAAGAATGTTGTTTGGAGAAGAGGAATTTCTAAGCACCAGCAGGTGTCAGCAGGCAGCAGCGCCTACATGACACCCACTGAAAAGCCTGTGGGAGTGGGAATCATCTGGTAAACACCACTCAAGCGAAGGGCTTTTGGAGAGATGATCTGCGTGGTCCCAGACATAATCCTCTCTCTGACTGAAATATCTATCGCTTCCATCTGGCTCCCAAACAGGTCTAGTTCCTTGTGTCAACTACTGTCTCTTTCTGAAAGGTCAAGAACCACCTAATTTTTTTTTATGGATTTCTGTGTTTTCCGCAAACCTCTGGAATGTGAGTTAACATGATATCAATTACATACATTCACAGAGGAACAACAGCTTCTTGAACTCCATTTCCATCCTACTCTTTCTCAATGATTATGGCAAAAGACAAAGACTAAAAGCTCTTGAAAACAAGGAAAAACTGGCCTTGAAGGGTGTTGAGGACACATATGCTGGGAACTAATATGAGATACAGAACAAGACACTATTATTTAATGTTCAATCTAGAATATGCCAGAAGACTCCTCAAAATACAGAAACTAATTTTCACTGAATTGCTATTTCATGAAAATCAGACTACATGGGACCATCAGAAGCTCTGCATCCTCCTAGTACTTGCAAATGCCATCCATATTGTGATCCTTAGCAAATGTTGTTATTATTAAGTATAAGGTGATACGAAGTGCCCAGAGTGTTCCCATATTGTTTGGATATTTTAATTTAATTTAATTTTTGTTTTTATGTTTTTACTTCTTTTATTGATGTTCGAATACGGTTGACTCCATTTTCCCCCCACCACTTTCACCCGCCCTACCCATGCCTACTTCCCACCCTCCTTAGCTCCGTCCATGGGTCCCTCATACATGCTTTCCATTCTTGCTGCCAAATAAATAAGCAAACAAAAATTATATAAAAACACATTCAAAATAAGCAAGAGTTGTTACATTAACTTCTCTGAACTATCATTGTTCTTTATGTTTTAAATACTGCTGTCCCAATATAATCCATTTGCTGTTTTATAATCAGTTGGGCCCTTATACGTGCAGTTATTAGGGCTTGGCTCCATTGTTCATATGTGTAAGTGTTCTCGGTGTGAACTGGGCCCAAGGTACAACCCTAGAAGATTATTTTCTCCTGGGGAAGAGGTGAAGTATGTATAACTGTCCTTGCCAAGTTGTTCCCCAGTACCAGCTCCAGACAAAGATGTGAAGCAAGTGCTATGTGCATTTGGTGCTCCGAGCTTTCTCATTTTTATTCTTCCCAATTCATAAGCACACACAGCCCTTAGCTTTTTAACCCTGTCAAAATTTACTTTCAGAAAAAAAGAGTTCTTTAAAACATTTTTAAGACTTAGTATGAAATTCTATGTATCACCTCTTCCAGGGAGATTTGTATTTTAATTTCTTTTACCAATGCTAATTATAGAATGAAATGCTCTGCCCCTTTTGAAGAATACTATGCATCAGTGGGCAGGTTAGGAAGAGGTTCTGGATTCGACACCAAAGAAAGCCTTCTCAGCACCCCGGAACACACCTTGAACTCACACACTCACACACCCACCCACACACACACTGAGGTGAAAGGAAACAGTGACATTCATCACCTTTCCGGCATCTGTTAGGAGGCACAGTAACAGTCATTTGCATATTTCTCACCAAATTCTGTACTGCAGGTAAGTAAGACTTAAGAGAGCGGTCAAGTTACTTCATCGAAGTCACACAACTATTCAATACCAGGCCGAATATAAAAGCTCGGCTAAAATACAGTCTCTTTTCTCTGTACATTCTACTTATTTTTGTTGGTTTGAGTTTGTACTGAAAGTGTTAACAGGCATTTTCCAGGCTCAAATCCACATAAAAATATCAGAGAAGCCTAGTGAGAAAACTTAAATGTAAAATCCTCTCAGAAATCCCAGAGGGAAGCCAGACCAATTTTAATGTCTGAAGTCTCCATTCATTTTTTCTCGTTTCTAAAGAGATAGGTCATTTATCACTTTTGTGTCATCTCTTGCTTTGGTTAACGGATGGTGTTACTCTTTGATTACTGACTGATCTCCCATAACTTCTGTGCTGTGAGGCATGAAATATTTCACAAAATATGGAATGCTTACTATGGAGTAACTAAATATTTATTTCCCTTGAAATGCTCGGCAGATTCTGGGTGCTTTTCGATGTTTTCAGCTGGGTTTTTTTTTTTTTTTTTATCAGTTTTCATGATTACTATCAATATTTTATTGAAACATTTTTGTATATCATAGGCAAAATGAATATTGCATCCTTTAATTAATACTACTACATTCTCCACTCCTTATTGAAATGAGCATTCTAACATTAGAGGGACTTACAGTTATTTAGCACAGGTAAGACGCACCTACTGTTGACAGTTCTCAGTGTTTGACATTCCTTCCGCATTACTGCTCTTTAACTAGCTATGTATATAGCAACAAGGAAAGGCCATAAACATAATTTCATAAATCAATTATTTCTGTATTAAGCAAAAAGTATTTTAAAACAAGATTTGACTTCCATTAGCAAGGCAAGTCATGCAGTTTGAAAATTTTCTGTTTTCATTTATGTAGCAAATATTAGTGGCCTCCTATTACATATGACAAGCACTGTTCTTGACATAGGAAATCAAATGATGTGCTTCCGGTCTTCTACAGGCTAGTTGGGGAGACAGGTATTGTTACAGTAGGCAACTAGCTAGATACTAATGAATGAGCCAGACATCTAATTAAGCCAAGTTAACTAAGAAGTGAGAGCTTCCTAGACATCCCAGGGTACAGCTGCATCTACCAAAAGAATGTTAATCCCCAAACAGACAGGAAATATGGGCTTTTCAATGTCCCCAGGGAACAGCTGATCCCTTCCCACTTCCCAAAGACTACTAGGGTGGGGTGGGATGGGAAGAATCAGCGAGAAAGAAATTCCTTTGCTGAGACCAGGGACCATGGAGCCAAAATGGTGATCATGAAGTGGAGGAGTCTAACCTGAGAAAATCAGGAAAAAGGATCAGATTGGATAAGAGCATTAAACCCTGGAAGATCCAGGAAAAGGGTTAGATAGGAGGAGGGCCCAGAACATGCTCACTTAAAAGTTTGGAAGAGAATTAGTTAGTTTGAAAGCCTACTCTCCCCCAAACCCAAGGACCTGCAGTCAAAATTTAAGAAAGGCTTGAGTTGTTTTGGTGCACAGTGCTCTCTTCCCAGCAGCCATGGAGCAGAGTGTGGCAGCCGGTGGGTGGGCTGGGCTGCATCTGGCACCATTAGGTCTTGGAAGGGGATATGCAGATGGGGAAACAAAACAGAGAAGTTCTGCATCTCCGACTCCTGGCCTTCCTGGGCCTGATGGGTGCCGGTGTGGACCTGCAGCCCCAGAGGGTGGATTTCTTCCTCAGCAAGACAGAGCTGAGCCACCTAGTGGTGGAGGAGGCAGTGTGGCAGCCTCTTCAGGAGCATCTATGCCCTGAATGACTCCCCAACACATCTCGCCACTACACCTCACACCCTCTTGTGTGTGAGTCTCCTCGTGACTTTGCAAGAACCCGTTTCCAGAAGGACCTGCCTTGTCCCCAGTCCATATCCAACAATAGGATTAGTCAAATGAGAATGCAAAAGAATGTATGACTATAAATGAAGATATGTGCTCTAAGAGACAGACAGGAAGAAAGGGAGGAACAGAGGAAGGAAGGAAGGAAAGGGCTATCTTGGGAGCCTATAACAAAGGGGCCTGCCCTACAATGAGAACTTGAGGAAATAAAGGCAAACTTCCAGAGAAAGGGATCTTGGAGCTGAATCTAAAGGACCGATGTTAATATAAGAGAGTGGGATGAAGAGGAGCCTTATAGACTGATTGAAAAGATCAGAGGCCTGGTGTTTGGAAAGAGAATGGAGAGAAGGCAGTTTGGCCTGAGCTCATCCTCTGTGAGCTAGGTCTATGACATAGACCAATTGAGAGAGTGATGATTAATGAGACTAAAGAGATAAGCAGGGGCCAGACCAGGTGGACACTGAAACATGGTTGAGGATATTGTTCCGCACTTTAAGAGCAATGGGAATCTCCTGCAGGGTTAAGCAGGGGATAACATGATTGATTGGCTTTGCATTTTGAAAAGATTTCTTTCTGCTCCTGGAAGAGTTTAGGCTTAGTGAAAGAGAACTCAATCATCAATTTTGTTCTCTAATGTCCAATTACTTTTAAGATTTGATGGGAGAGAAAAATTAGGAGCATGCTCCATTATGTTATTAGGGAATTTATTTATTTCTGTTCTTTCTCCCTTGCACGCCCCTTCCTTCCTTCCTTCCTTCTTTCCTTCCTTCTTTTAACTGATACTATCAAGGTTGGCTTATTCAAATAGAAAAAATATCAAGGCTGGCTTATTCAAAGAGAAAAAAAAGTCTTCTTGGAAAAGATACTTACCAGCTTCACTTAAAAATATGTATAAAAAACTTTGACTTCCCAAACAGAGTGCGAAGAAAGAGTGATAAATAATAACAGTGGCCAAATACAGATTTAAAAGCTAGAAGCAAATTTCTTTCTCTAATGAATATAATGTTTTGTAGGAAAGACATGACATACTTCCTTATTTACAAAAATAATGTAATCCACTGTGGAATATTTTTCTAAGAAATGTGGATATTTTGTAGAAGCCTGGAATCAAAAGGAACCTCTATTTCCCAGGTAGAATTATACCAAAACATACTGGGCAGATGTTTACAATATTACTCTTAGTGCTAAAAAGAGGGCCATATTTGATTTATGCATTCATTCATTTATTAAACACATTTTCATGGCTGTTAACTGTGTACCAGCTACCGATTCTATAGATATAGCAGAGAAGCCAAATAAATAATTTCTGTTTTTCTGAAGTTTATATTTTGGGTGGGGTTGGTAATGGAAAGATAAGAAAATACATAACTTGTTAGGTCATGCAAATGAAGGGGGTGCTACTTCAAGACTGATTGGAGAGGTGTGATTTATGTATTTATTTATAAGTTATAAGTAATTCATAAGTAGATAATTTATAAATAAAATTTATTTATAATATCACCACGAGTAAGGTTTTCTCTCAATATACATATACATGCACATACACGTATGTATGTATGTTTATAAGTACATGAGTATTTGCATATGTTTATTGAGAGAAAACTTCACTGATAAGGTGGCACTTGGGCAGGTCAGAATGCTGACACTCTAAACCAAAGAAAATCAAAGAAAGCTGTTTCGAAATATTCTCTTCACCCACTGAGGAAAGGCACACAGTGTCACCATAATTGTTAAAATATTTTTTGCATCATTTTGAAATGTTTTCTTGGTATCTGACATTGGGGATCGTGTCAGTGGTACCACACATCCAGTTGCTACATCCTCTTCTGCTTTATTCCTGACAGCACATGGCTGATCTACTGGCTCGGCCTGGAGTGCCTGCGCCTTGATGATTATGGAGGCCATGAACAGCATGTGTGGGAAAAGACCGACTTAGTTTGCAGCACAGTTTAATTATAACGGAAGTTTTAAATCTAATGTCTGCTTGCTAATTTCTTTCTCAAACTTGGTTTCTCTCTTTTGTTTAGCAGATGTGTTTTCATTGCACACCCATTTGGCAATTTTGAAACAAGTTTACAACAGAGCCCATTTTCTAAACAAATCTGCACAAATATGCAAACTGTGAACTTAACATTCAACTTTATAACCACAACAACAAAGGATAAATTGTTTTGTTAAAAATTACTATCATGAAGTTGAATAATAGAATTCATTTGCTGGTCACTATCATCAAATGCATTATCTATCTTGATAGCCAGAAAAAAATAATATCATATTTATTTGTAATAGCAGTGATTTCAAACTATTCACTTAAGAATGTCTTTTTCAATTCAATAGTATGGAAATACATCAAGTCAACTTTAAGTACACTTTAAAAATTGTTTTTATGTAAATTCTTAGTGTTGCACATATGTTCTTGGCTATAATATCCTATAGAATTCTTTTTAAATGGATCAAATCATTTGAAATATTATATATACATATATATTTGCTCTGTTCCTAAATAAATTCATTTATAAAACCATGTGAGTGAAATACTAATCTGCAGTTATTTCCCTTTAGAGTATAAGAATAAGGAAGCAAAAATACAAAAGAAGAACATGGCAAGGCACAAACACAATTGGCTCTGAATGGATGTTTCTTGAGTAAAACAAGTACTCAGCAAATACTTGTTTGTGATTAAGAAAGATTGATATCACAGGATCCCAGATTCTTCTTGCTAAACCTTAATATTCAGAAACATGTGGAAATAAATGGTCCACCTTCAGGCTTGCCAAGCTTTCAATAATGTTTGATATATTAGGCAATATATTAAGGATAATCAATGAAGCTGACATCTCACTATGGTGGTGGTGTTTATTTCTCACATGAAATTCAACTCTTTATTTTTTTAAAGGAGTATATGGAAGCTTTAACATTTTATTTATTCATTTTTTAGGCCAACATAGAACTTTCCAAGATGCAATCCAAGAATTTATATAAAATTATTGATGTGATTTAAATATTTTTTTTCTTTTGTGGAATTCTAATAACATGGTATATAGGATATTTGATACAAGAAAGTTGTTAAATATGATACAAGTTAGATTTATAACTAAAATTAAATTCACTCAAGGATTTATGAAAGATAAATTATGAAAGAGAATTTATACATGCACAGCTAATTCACAGGCACACATTTCCCTATCACTGTATAACCTGTGTTAGAGTGAAAGGTAAGGTCACAATGCAAATGTTACTGCATTGAAGGACATGGGAGGGAGATAGTGAATTTAGTTCTTGAGTTATATTTAAAATTAAGTAGGTGTTTGACTCATGGAAAGTCAATCTCTCCCTCTTTCATAGGGTCCATAGTAACATTATAATCTACATTTTAATGTTTGTTGAGTGATTAACTATTAGGTTTTCCAAATTTTTAAATGGTTAATTATAGGAGATAGTAAATACTAACTTAGCCCTTGGTCATTTTTCTTTTTTTATTAACTTCCACTATAGTTTAATTTTACCTAAGCTGAAGTGAATCACTTACTGGTATATAATATCATTTTCAAAAAAGTCTTAAATCATAACACACTCACAACTAAATAATTAAATGCAGTTGAGAAAAAGCTACCCTTTGTTGGTTTGGTCATATAACTTCAAGTTCCTTTAGCTGGTTAATAATGTCACCCTATGAAATTCTGCCCTGCATGTATGCATTAACGAACACTTATTAGCAAACAGGCACTTAAGTTCATTCAATCTCTTCTCAAAACTCTCTGTTCTCTAATCATCAATTTGACAATTTATCACTTACAGCAAACCCAAGAGTCTAGAGGCAGAATTCTTTTACTCTCTGGTTGTATCAGACAAAGAGAAATCTTTGAATTCAAATACTTGGGTTGGTAAGGTTGGGATGTAACTCAGAAACATCTTTGCCAAATTATAAATACGTCAAATACCTTTACATAAGCCCCTTTCTAACATTTATGATAGTAATTGAAAAGCCACCACTTTGACCTATAAAAACCCATTTTTAAACCAAAAATATACTAATTAGCAAATCCTTAGCTGTTGATGCCTTCAAAGATATAACACTATGATTCTTTTCTGGAATCAATATCGATAGTCATAGTCCTTCTACTTATTAATGCAATTTGGATTTTGTTCTTATATTTGCTTTTTTGTAGTTTTGTTTTTAATCCAAGATGAAACATATCTTTTTTACACTTTTAATATCCAGGGGTGAGATGTTACCAGAAAAGCCTCATGGAACTAGCAAACTGGAGATACATGCAACGGAATCTCCATGTTCCAAACTCGTAGCTCCCCAACTTTTCATTCATAAAATCCCCGAGCAACCTCGAAAGTCACTGAGGACCTAAACAGCTTTTGTTTATGTGGGTAATATTTATCGATTTTATCAGATTAAAAATGAAAATGGGGACATTTCAAATTATTTATTTACAATAATGGTATGACATACTTAAAATAATATTTTTATAAAATAACTATATTTTATAGAACAAAAATTAATGAGAAGAGTAGCATTCTTAAAAACTTGTGCAAATCTCTTTAATGTCTGGTGATTAGAAGATAGCTGGACACTCATTCTTATTTTGCATCCTTGTTGCCATTTGTTGCTTTGGTTGAGGTATAAAGAAGAAATTTGGCTCCACACATAGATATAGTTGATATAAAAAGGAGTATTACAGTAGCTTTTCCAGAAAAATGTGGATATTTTCATTGATACTATACAACATTTGACATGTGCTGGTTTCTTAAAGATCAGTTGCAATGTAGGATTTCAAATCATATCAATGAGCTTTTCTATACTGTTATATAAAAATACATAGGTCTATCTTGTACTTTAAGTGGATCTGTTATACACGTATGTCTCATTTTGTAATATCATACATTGGTCATTTAAAAATATCAGTTCATTGAGTTATGTAGGTTTTTCAAATGCTGACATTTTCACTTTAGAATATAAAAAAAAGTCACATTAATTAATATATCCACCAATCCCATCAGAATCTTTAAGCTTTGCAACACTCTCAGGTTCAGAATGGTGGATACAGTTTTTCAAATTGAATTTTCATTTGGAAATCGTACTTTATCATTTGCAACAAATTTTGGGATTTGTTCTCCTGAAAGGACATGTTTACTTAGTTCATTTTTGAAAGAACATATGACAAAAACTCGTCTGTATAACCATAATTTGTCTTTAGTAATTCTTTCAAGTAAGTGAAAAATGGAGTTCCATAAAAAAAGCCATGAAAGTGCTTTTCCTGAAGACCACCATACGTGCAGAAGGAATGCTTTAAGTTTACTTCGTATTCAGTTGCACAGAATATTAAAAAGGTGTGTACTCGATGATAGAACTTCAGTGAATAAAATGAGTTTTATCTATGAAGGATCTTAAGTAAAACTGACTTAAAAAAAACCCTAGGCTGGCTGGTGTGGCTCAGGTGGGTGGAGCATTGTTCCATAGCCAAAGGGTTGCAGGTTTGCTTCAGGGTCAGGGCACATGCCTAGGTTGTGGGTTCGATCCCTGGTCTAGGCGCATAGGACCCTCTGTCCAGGCATGGATGGGAGGCAACAGGTCAATGTTTCTCTCTCTCCCTTCTTCACTCCCTTTCTCTCTCTCTAAAAAGCAATGAAAAAAAAATGTCTTTGGATGGGGATAAAAAGTAATAAAATGGTAATGAAAACAACTAGGATTGCATAGAGATGAAGAATACAAAATGTAATAAAATAATAATGAAAACAACTAGGATTGCATAGAGATGAAGAATACAAAATGTAATAAAATGATAATGAAAACAACTAGGACTGCATAAGATGAAGAACACAGTGACTAGTACAGTTCGGTGCTCCAACCCTGATTAGCGTCAGCACATCAGAAGGTATATTTACAATTGCCTTTTCCACATCAGTGCGAGTGTCAACACTGTGAAAAACAAAATGCTATTGTAGCAGTAGCTTTTACCTCTCAGATGCTCTGAAAGGGTCTGGGGGGCTGAGGTTCCAACGGATATACTTGTACAACTACTGTTCCAGGTCAATCGCTCTTACTTTCCTTTCTGATTTTAGAGGAAAAGCAAATAGCATTGTAATATTGAGAAACTGATTAAAAAACTATAGTGGTAGTGATAGCTGCTACCTGTGTAGAGCATCTAATGTGGCAAGTGTACGCCAGTGTGGTAGACGCATGATCTGGTGTGACCTACACTGAGAAGCAGTGAGAGGTGCTCTTTGAACCCATTGTACAAATTAGGAGATTAATGAATTTGAAAAGGTTGAATAGTTTTCTAAGATTGTCTAACTTGTATTTTGTGGAGTTGAGAATAGAATTCTGGCATTTCTAAAGCAAAGCCTGAATTACTCTTAACCACTAGATTAATTCATTTTTCAGTAAAATATATATTTGAATATAAATTTAAAGTGATTCAGAAACTCTGAAAATCAATTTATATAAGTAATCATTGTCCTGGAATCTGGATCACTTACAAATATTATAAGAAAGACTTCTCTGGGTTATTTCCATGGAGCAACATCGTTTGTACTTTTTCTTAGAGAAAACATCATTCTGTGCTTTCCCCACTGATTCCTATTTCTGCACCACTTTCCATTCTAAAAATTTAGTCTCCCATCCAGTGGAACTTTACTTTTGAAATTCTGGTAAAGAACACTGACAATATCCCTAAAGTCTAGATACATTTTAAAAACTGATGGACTTTCAATGGTTCCATTTATACACATGGTCACTTGGGACGGTCCTATCACACTAGATTCATCAGACATAACTTCCTTTTCCAGAAGTGTGTTATTTTCCCTCAGATGCTGAGCCTATGGGAACAGGAACTTGTTTTATCCCTATATTGTCTCCTGCATGACATCACTGGTGCTACTCCTGATAAGTGAGTTGTAGAGATGAAGGGGTGTTCCCTGCCAGGGATTGATAACCTAACAAAGTCTATTCATTTCCTAGCTGAGTTGATTCTTCCCTCTCAGATAACAAGTTCTTAGAATCTGTGGGAACTCGCTCCAAGAGTGGTAACCAGGAGTCTACTCAATCACTGACCTCTTGGCTGAGGGAGTTTGGCTGGCCACTGGAGTAGTATGTGCTAGCTGAGTGCAATCTGCATTTTCCTCCTGGGTAGAAGGACATGGAGCTGGGCTTTGCATGGCTACCACTCACACCCACTCAGGATGTGAATTTACCAAAGAGGAGTATATATTGCTACTGAAAACACAGGTAACCCAGTACTCTTATATATTGTAAGTATTTGTACTTTTGTTACAGAGCAAGGCCGGGGACACCCAACGATATCCCAACCCTGCTACATGTCCTTATGCTCGCCGCCAATGGAAGGACGTCTCTCAATGCCAGAGACTTGTGAAAAGGAAAAGAATTATTTATTTACAAGTTATACAGGTTTAGAGTAATGAGTTAAGGTCTGCTTTAAAATACTAAAGTTCTCTAGAATACCCACAAACACACACAGTCCTTCCTTCCCCCGCTTTTCCCAGTCCAGGGTACCGTAGGAGAAGAAGTAGAAGCGTGATTCAGGCAGATTCTCAGTTCTGGCACCATCCGATGTGTTGCCACTGTGATCTCCAGTTAATCCAAAAGCATGGTAATCCAAAACCATGTGGCACCTTCTCATGGCCCACCAGCAAAAGTTCTTTCACCCTTTTTCTTCCAGGCAAAGTCTCTCCTGCTTCTTAGGCCACGTGGCAAAGGAAGGCACCCAAAGCTACGTGGTCCTGCCTCTGTCTCTCAGGCTGAGGGGTCCCCACTCCTCAGCCCTGTGGTCCAAGAGAGCCCTTCCCACAGCATCTCTCCTGCACTCCCTCAAACCACCAAGAGAGAGCCCAGCATCGCTGCTACATCTTGCTTCCCAGCCTCCCAAGCCGTGTGGCAAAGGGAGCCCCAAAGCTGCGCGGTTCTCCCCTCTCACCAAAAGCTGCATGTTCCAAGCAACAGATAGAGATAGAGAGAGAGAACAAGCCTGTCTCTCAGGCAGAGGGGTCCCCACTCCTCCAAAGCCGCATGGTCCAAGAGCGAGATATGGCTGCTGTGCCTGGGTTTAAATCCCCCGCGCCGACCTTCCTCTGCAGCCCCATTTCCAACTCCTCCTTCAGTCGGCTACACCTGCCAGCACTTCATATTCCTCCAGTTTTTCTGGGCTGCCATGTTAGCTGTGGGCAGGGGTGACCCCATGGCTCAGAGCCAACCATCTCCAAGCTTTTGTGTAGGCGCTGTGTCTAGGGGGAGTTGCCTCTCAGTTACCTCTTGGGTGGAACTAACTTCCATCTCCCTGGCTCAAAGCAAGGCCACAGCTATTTAACATATCTATACAACCAGTTAAAGGTTATAGATATGTTAAATGACCATGGCAGAGGCTAGCTGCAAAGCTGCTGCCATACCCAACAGCTCTGAATGTCCCTGCTCTAGGAGTCCCATCCCCCACCCGGTTCAGACCTGTGGGGGTGAGGACATTCTATATAATTCTAATATTTCCTGGACACCTTGAGTTCCGGACCCCATGACAAATCCTTATTTGCCCCCCCCCCCCCAGCCCCGGCTGCACCCTGTTACACTTTCATTTAACAAATAGTTCCCAGACACTTATTAGGGGCACTGTGTTAGGAGTTGAGACACAGGATAGTAGGTTCCTGCCTTCAGAAAGCTTGCTGTCTATGAGAGAAGTCAAATAGTATTGTGAATATGTAACTATACACATGGTTTGTTGTCTACAAGCAAACATTTCAGTGCAGTTCTTCCTATCCTCACTTGGTAACAGGAAAACAATTTTCTCAGCAAAAAGGAAATCTTTCTTTTGGATAAGAACCTGTTAAAACCCCCTGTTTGGTCCATCTCAGGTTTCTGCTGTGGGCTAGCAAGTTGCAATCATAGAAAACCTCTTCCTGAACATACCATGCTTTCTTGGCTTGGAATGACTTTGCCCCCATTCTCTTCCAGGAAAACCGTTCATTCTTTCAGACGAAGTTCAACGTTACCTTCTTTGTGGAGACTTTCTCCACTTTCCATACAGAATCCTCTGTGTGTTCGCCTGTGTCGAGGAAGCCAGGGAGTCAGAATGCAGAGTACTTGGGTTTGAAGGACAGCCCTGCTGCATCTCCCTGTGTGATACTGGACGAGTTAACAGAAACTCTCCAAGCTTCCCTTTCCTCAATTGAAGTATAGATCAGGTTGAAACCATGTGCATTTGTGAAAAAACTGACACATAGTAAGCAGTCAGAGTTTATTAGCAAATAAACTATTAGTGATTGCATTCATTTTTGATAGTGTGATGACTTGTTATGTATCAGTTTTCTTCATGAATCTGTGAATGAACATTTAAATATCTTGTTAGAGCATTTCTCACTTTTGCTGCAACTCTTATAATGGCTTCCCTCTCACTCTGAGTAAAAGTCAAAGTCATTACAATGACCTATACGACAAGGTTCTAAGTAATCTGTCCCCTTTCACCTCTGTCTTCACCTCATACTACTTTTCACTCACTCTAGCCCAGACACTGGGGCTTCCTTATTGTCTTTACACTTCAGGAGTCTCCTGCCTTAAGCTTTGAGCTCATTCACTTTCCCTGGCATGATCTTCAAGTGGACATCCTTCTGGGGCCCTTCTTTATTTCCTTCACCATTTTCTTATTGAAGACTCATCCACGCCAGTTACCTGCAATTACTATACTCCTCCCAACATCACTCTTAGTCCCGTTTTCTTGCTTCATTTTTCTTCAGGGCAATAATTATGGCTATGCTTCTTGTTTATCATCTGTCCCCCTGTTAGAATATACACTAAGAGGTAGAAATTTGTTTCTCTTTTATTCACTCCACTTCAAATCGTAAACACCTAGAACAGTAGCTGGTGCCTAGTAGATGCTCAGTAATTATTGTTGAAAGAGAAAAGAAATGGTTTCTCTCCCTAACCCAGTGTCCCTCCATGGTTTAATTCATAGGACAGAGCCAGTAGATACTAATTTAGCTTAAACAGCTACCTTGCAGTATATATAAAATTAACAGGACACTTAATCAATTTTGTCTTTGGCTATGAAAGATGATTTCCTATGTGAACCTGTTTTTCACATCCATGGAACTATGAATTTTCACTGCTCTTATCAGAATCATTTTCAGAAGCCCTGTCTAAAGATATGCATTATCTGGTGCTCTCCCCATTCCCCATAGCACTCCACATCTAGGAAGTGTGGACAATGCTTATTTGATATTCATGTACGTATGCTTGTTTGTTTCCTGAGTCTGGAAGCTTGAAGGAAGGTAGAACTTATTTTTGCAGTTATGATATTTTATTTGGATTTCCAAGAAGCTTTCACTCCAAGAAGCAGTGTTATATTTGCAAGGGCTTTAAACAAATAGTTAACTACAGTGCAATATTGGATGGCGGCCGGCACCTACAGGAGTCGGTCTCCCTGTCGCTCCACTGCTACCACCATTCAGGAATTAAATCCACAGCTAAGCTGCTGTTTCATTTTTCTCCCTTGCTCAATATTTGAAAATGTTAATTATGTAATCTATTTAAAAATATATTCACTTGTATTCTTTCAAAATGTATCATTTAATCTTAAAAACATCAATTTTTATCTTGGGGGAAAATAGAGATATTTGTAATAGTGCCAACAATAAATATAAAGTAAAACATTTTTCTCAGAATACAGAATATGTGCATATATACTATACAGAACTCCAAAAGTGAAATGCAGAGCTAGAAAGTGTGAATACATGTAGATGTAATATAGAACTTCTTTCCTAGCAAGAAAATTGAATAAGCCCAATTTTAGGGATATTTATACAAGAGTTACTTGAAGAAATGCATGGGGTAGGTCTCTAATAATTGATTGTTAAAATGGCCACAGTGAAAAGTGGCAGCTTGTGAAAAAACCCAGTTAATTTTCTATTATTATTTTTCTATGTATGAACTTTTGCTTTATCACTGAAAAATAAGAAAACAAAACTTCTCTTACTAATTTAATGGTGCAACACCAAATTAAAAACATATTACTAAATGTAAGGTGTCACTACGTGGGTGGGAAATTGCAAAATATAAATGATTGTAATCTCAATGAAAAAGCGAGAAGTACAGGAATGAGCCTTCATTTGGTTTGGGGAATTTGAAAATGGGAGTCCTCTGTACCTGCTCACAGGTCTCTATTTTCTATTGACCCTTTGATGACAGACGTGCTCATGGCTTTCTGAGAAGCTGGTTCTCAAACCAAGGTCTTTCTGCTCAGCCTGAAAGTGAACCTTGAGGGTGAGGATATACAAAAACTGACTCTCTCCTCAGAGCTGAGGTTAGAACTATGGGCTCAGAACTAGCTTAGCATGTTGAGAAAGATTATGTATATATCATGTGAAAGGTATCTTGAATATAACAGTTTTAGTTTTCTTTATACAGTTTGTTCTATAGGTATTGTTATTAGTGTTACCTAATTGCATACACAATTGTATAAAGGATTTTGTTTCATGTTAAAAATCATAGATTAGTAGTTATGAATCTTTCATGTATATTTTATTTTTTCATCATAATTTTACCATCAGCTGAAGACAAGGAAATGTATTCCAGGAAAATGGTCATCCATTTTACTAGCTGTGGAATTTTGTACAAATTACTCTCTCTAGGTCTTATCTTCCTCATTTATAAAATGGGAAATGTTAATGTGGTTGTGGAGATTAAATGGTGTCATAAAATGAAATACTTAGAACTGCACCATGATCACCTTGAACACTTGTTAAAACACTGATCATGGAGCCCTCTCCTCAAAGTGTCTGTTTCTAGAGTAACGCCAGGCAGTCTGCCTTCCTCACAAGTTCCCAGGCGATGCTGATGCTGCTGGTACATGGACCACACTGAGAACCAAAACGAAATGGAGAATTTGTTTAGATGCCTAACTACCTGTGCATTTACCCCTGATCTGTGTGTTTGTCTTTTCTGTTCCATCTAGAGGTTGCAGATTGGAAACTGGTGAAGGTTAGCCCCTAGGAAGCATTGAAAGAGAAGCAATGACATACAGAAGAGCATAAAAGATGACAGAAATGTTGACAAAATGGCATTCTCCACACTTTCAATATTGCATTTTTAAGATCATGTTAAATTTACTTTCAATTTTATAGCTGCTTTGAAATCATACAGAGGTTTCCTCTTATATTCATCTTGTAGGTTACAAGGCCACAATTTCTAGCCTTGTGGAGCAATACGAAAATCTTAGCAATAAGAATGATTTACTCGATTTCCTTCTAAAAAGGTCAAGAAATGCTTTGCTTTATTAATCATCTTTCTCTTGTTTTTGTAGAATTTGAGAATCACACATTGCCTAGCAAGTCTGATTTGGAATATCATGTGAGGTAACATGTATTTGACCCAGCACGTGAATGGCAATTCTGTCTTTAACGGCTGCTTTCTGCAGCTGCTTTGGCATATATGAACATTATTAAGAGAAATGGCAACATCTCGGTTGTAAGAGTACCTTTTTATAACTTTAGCATTGGATAAGTACTTCTCAGGCTGAATACTGCCATCTTAAAATGAGTCAAAAATGTTCTTATTTTTTGAAAAATTAAAAAAAACACCTTTCCAATTGCAGAAATTCAATACACTTTGGTCCATTTGAAATGAGCAATTGATGGGTGACAGAGGATCTATTCAGCTAACCCTAGGCACTATCTAGAGACTGTCTCTTCTTACAAGTAATTTGCTATTTTGCAATCTTTTAAGATGTAGCCATTAATTTAAACTACAAACAAAGCCCTTTCAAGTCCAAGGTGAATGTATTCATTTAACACTATAAACCCTCCCAATAAAAGCATGTACGGTTTTCATCACACCTGTAAGTACATTTGAGGTTGTGCTGGAAATACTTCACCTTGTTGGTGTATGCATTTAAAGGCACTCATTTTAATTTGAAATATTAAATTTATTATATTTAACCCAACTTTAATACATAGTGACTCGGGAGATACTCCCCCAAATACCTCAGTCAGGAGGCCATTTGTAAGACATCCAAAGACAAGTGACCACAGGCATGAGGCCTGGGAAGGGGTTTTGAAATAGCAGCCAAAGAAAACTGTATCTTGTTAAATGGGCATGTTATTTAGAAACAAAGTTGCCCTTTTGAGAACTGTGTTTTGGGAATGTGTCCAACTTTGGGGTAACATTAAGCAAAATAAGAGTTAAAATGGAGTCCTTCAGCCTTATTCTCTGATGATTTTGGAAGTCAGGCCTCAGGCTCCACACTGGAGGTGCCATTTTAGGGAAGAACAGAAGCCCTTGAAGGGAAAGAAAAGCATTTTGCTAAGACAGGATGTGCCCATATGTATGTTCTCCCTAGCTGTGTCCTCCGAGGATAAGTGAGGGCATATTCAGCTCATTCATCAAGCACGGGGGATCATACACACAGAAAAAGACTCCAGTGAAGTTGCTCAGATGTTTTGGTCATTACACACAGTCTCTTATTGCCTGGAAATGTGCCTGCAATTCTTAGACTTGGCCTTGGGTCTCTCTTGTTAGTCCAGTCAGAATAGCAAGAGCCAGTTCCCCAAATCCTGTCTACGGTTGGACAGTAGGATTTTGAAGAACTCAGCTATTGCTACTGAATTCACCAGAGAGAAAGTGACACTCAGATTTTAAGTGGCTGAGGAGACAGGGCTGAGAAAGAAGTGGTGGAATATCTCTTCTCATTCAAAGGAGTCTTAATTACTTACTTTGGTTTATCTTTTTTTTTTTTTCCCAATCACATGTAAGTTGCACTTAAAGAGGAGATACGTTAAGATTCCACATTTAACGAAAGTCGATGAGACAGTGCACGTCTGCTGGCAGCTGAGTTTATGAGCCTTAGAGAAGAGCTATTTCCAGTTCGAAGTGAATTATCAGAGGAAGCTGTGTGGTGGGACTTGAGCAGCGAAACTTCACAGCAAGGCTTTATTATTTAAAGACAAACTCAGACATGCTTTGATTCCGTATGCTGTAAGAGGCCCCAGATGCAGTCTCTGATCTTACTCTTTGTGTTCCCTAAGAGTAAACAAGGCTGATGAGTGGCAACACCTTGCAGAGGTGACCCAGTGGTAACTCCGAGACTAATTCCCAAAGGTTTTGGTTCTCAACCACAGGGGCTTCAGTTGGAAGTCAATTTCCACATTGTTCATTTTCAAATGTAAGAGCCAAAACACATTGTGAAGGGAAAGATAAAAGGATTTCTCAAGACCATTTGCTTGCTGTGTCTTTATTAGGAACTGTTAAGTCTTATTAGCAATGTATATTTTAAAAAGAGGAGAGAGATGGAGGCAAATCCATATCTATCCTGTAGATATAATGGAGAAGTAACAATACTTCAGAAAGTTTTAGAAGAAATTTAGATTACACTAAGTTATTCTTGGAATTTTATGTTATGGTTAGGCAAGTTGTGGAGAAGATGGGTTTGTTTGGAGTCTGAAGATAGACAAGACTTTTAAAAAATCCTCTTACTTTTTTTATGTATATGCTTCCATTCAGCATTCTGCACAGGGCAAAGGTGTTTTTTATATCCTCTAAACCATACAGGCAAGTGCTGAAGTAGGGCTGTCTCCATCCTTTGGACAATCTGGGTAAGCCTCCACTCAGGCACATGGCTTCTGCTGAGACTTATTTCCCAAGACACTTGCCAGGAGAAAGCAAGCCCCCCCAAATTAAATTGCAAGATGGTAATGTTAACAAACTTCAAAAAGGGGCATTGTGTGCATAACAGAAAAGGTTGGGGAGAGTATGCCTTTGCAGATTCTAATAAAACAGGTTTTCCTGAATAGACATTTGACACGGTAGAGCAGAGATTTAATGTTCAGAAATGTGGACTTTTTTTAGAAGTTTCTATAACTTTTATCTTCTTGGTAATCGTAACTGTTCTTCAAGAATGAAATCTCTGTAACTTGAGCAATTACTGTATATTGAATGCCGTTTTACTAGTGCCTCAAAGGAAAGACAGTACGGACCGCACAGCCCACACAAGCAAGCCCCAAGGCTGTTCTTATCCATGGGGCTCAGTAGATCGGTAGTGGAATGAAGGGGCTGAATGGTTGTCATTGGCAATTTAGCACTATTGCATTCCACTTTTTAGAAGCCCTTCTCCTTTGCTATCAGCCATTCTTGCTTTGCAAAGATAGGCTTTTGAGATTTTAGTATGGCATTGCTTGTGGTAAATGTAGGGGACAAGAAAAAAGAATGTTAGATAGCTTTGGCATAAAGCATGGAAGTTCTGGGATGAGCCTAGAGGAGGGCTGGAACATACTGTCAAGAAGGTGGAGAAATGAGCAGGCTGGGCCGGGGCTGACTTTCTCAAAGTACAGGTTTCCCCGACTATCTGAAATAGTGTTCCTATGAAAGCTTTCATAAGCCTAAATGGTTTATGAAACCATAAAGCGAAGAAGCAATTACATTGATTTATATGGAAAATTTTTTGAGGTTCTCAAATCCAAAATTCAACACATGCACAATGTCTGCATTTTGTTCACCACGATTGAAAGCTTAATTGCATCCAGTTTTATGCTAAGTGGAATACCCTTAGGAGCTCTTTTAGGCTTTTTGGAAACTTTAGAATACATCTTGTTAAGGGATGGACAAAATAAGTCGAGATAAAGCACAGATTTTCATAGACACAGTTCAAAGCTGTGATGGCTTGTGCTGAAATGCTGACTGTAATTCCTAGGGAAGGAGCTTGGGGTGCCGCTCTCGTGGCTCTGCATGCACGCTGCCTCAATACGGGCTCCCTGCAAAACAAACGCTGAACAGTAGTTTTGCTTTTCACCTTTTATCTGAGGAGCAAAGAGTCTCTTCCGCTTTTTGTTGGTTAGCAAAAGTAGGTATTGATGTAAATTCTTCGTAAAACTTAGTGGTGTGATGCAAACTTTTGAAAGCAGGGGGATATCTGTATGATTCGACTCAGTAAGTGAGTCAGGATTTGGATAAAAAAGATTGTTTTTATGAATTCTCATTTTTATGCATCTTTAAAATATGGATTTGGAGAAAAAGATTGTTTTTATGAATTCTCATTTTTATGCATTTTCATGGTCAAAACTTGAGTAGTAATAACTTCTGACTGTGTTAAAAATTGAAATAAACAAATAAATGCATATTCATTGTCAAGTCTTCCTTCCTGCCTGTGAGTCACAGAAACACATTTTCTCAGCCACGTTTTGGTGGGGACTGATGGGAGAGGCCACCAAGGTTTCAGGCTATTGGTGATTCATTGTCTGTGGAGAATTTAACAGCAATAATAAAACATTTAGTGGATCCGCTTTTTTATTAACACCGTTTGCCCACAATTCTAAACAATGTCAGTAGTGAAATATGTCACCTCTCCAAAAATGCCCACTCCCAATGTTTTGCCCTTGGTATACCAATCTATTTTTGCTTTGACAAAATCAGACCATTCTGGAAATATTTTTTTTATGTAAAATAAATCCTAACCATTTTTCTTTTACCACTCATCAATATTATTCTGTTTAAAACTTCATATTTGCCTGTCATTTCATCATTTATTTAAACAGTCCTCTGGTTTGGGTTTGTTTTAGACTGCTTCTAATTTTTCTCTTTTATATTTAATTACTTGTATTTTAAAAGTGAAACTGTTGAGTCAAACTGAATGGAAAAAATTTAAGGATTGTAAGTCTTTGAAAACTTCACTGGAGTGTACTTACCTTTGACCACGCCACCAGCAGTGCGAGAGAGCAGACCTATCCTAACAGCTGTGCCAATACTAGAATCCACCTTAGAACAACACAACACAAAAATACACATGGAAAACGAGGTCACCGTGGCAGACTGGTTATTGTACTTATTGTTGTAAGTTGTATTACTGTGGTTAGTAATGCAGCTGATCATTCTGTTGTGTTCACTGGAACATTTTTATTTCTGTTCTTAGAGTTAGCTTTGCAGCATCCTTTACTTATCTCTCTTCTTCAGTGAACGGCATGTGTGAACGTATGCCCATTCATAAAAATCTGTGTATGCATACACCCATTCATAAAAATTTGTGCATGTTAAGAGCAAAACCTTTTGTTTATTATATATGTTGCAGATATTTCTTTGAAGTTTATTATTTGCCTACTACTTTGCTTTTAAACTTTGGGTTTATCTGAATTTTTAAATCTAATACTGTTCTATCCCATTTTTAATATTTACTGAAATCAACAGTGGGGTTACATTCTCTCACATTTTCTCCTAGAATTTTCTTCTTTAAATTTAATGTTATATTTTGTTGAGACTACATTTTGGAGTATAAAATAGTAAACCAGTTAAGTTGCTTTATAGAATAATCATTTAATCTTTTCCCTCTGACATAAAATCCCACACACATAAAATGTACGCACACAGCTGGGTTTGGGAGCTTGGTTGCATGCTCTGTATATTCTACACTTGTGCCAGTTACTGCACTTCCATGATGTTATTCTATGTCAAATGCAGTCTGTTCCACTCATTAATATGCTTATAAAATATTTTACTGAGTTTGCCCATCATTTATACTTCAACATATGCTGGAAAATTGTACCAACACATTTATAAAAGAACTCCTGTTAAGATTTGTATTGGAATTATACTAGTCTATAATTTAATTGCATTATAATTTTATGATATAAATGATTTCTATTTTTTTAATTTAATGAGTTTTTTCTGTAAGTACCTCACACATACTTAAAAGAATATGTTTTTTGTATTTTTCATATGCTCTCCTCTACTACTTCTTAGTTCATTATTAACGATCACTTTCATTTTTATTGTTTTGATTCCTAATCATCCCTTTATGAGTTGGAACATTTTATCACATAATATTTCTATTTTTTAAAAAAGCCATGGAAATGTATATGAGATATATTGATTTTCCCCATAATTGTGTTTTGTAAATTTGTTGTATTTCTGGCAGTTTAATTTTATTATTTTGGCATTTTATTAAGTGGTATAGATATGTCAATTATTATTGTATATTTACTGAGAACTATAATTATTAGCAATATAAAATCATGAATTTGTATGCTACATAATATTTTTATTCAATTTTAAAAGCTATTTATATCACTTTTTTTGCATTTACTTGGTATTTGCTCAGTATTTTATTTTGAATCTCTTACCTAATTTTATTCTGGATTTTTCTTTTATATATAGCATTTTTATAATGGAGAAAAGTAGTTTTATTTAAAATCCACAGATACTAAAAGAAAACCTATCTTGAGCAACTGAGGGTGAGTGTAGGAGCGGGTGATAGCATAATTTACATTTGTGGGAACGTAGAATCTCCAGCTCCTTTGCATTTACACAGACTTGTAGAAGAGGAGCATTGAATTCTGTAGTAAAATTTCAAAGCCTATTTTTCTGTGTTGCTATAAGGGGAGACCCAGACTAGAAGGGCTGTTTGAGTAGTGATATTAATAAGACTTTAGAAAAGCAAAGGCAGGATAGAAGACTATTTGAGGTTCAAAAGCTAAATAAACTGCTCTGCTTAATAAAGGCAGAGTATTGAATTTTCTTGCAAGCAAAATGGTGAGGGTTTATGGGACTTTGAGAGGCCTGGGGATTTTCTGGGAGTCTTGAGGATGAAAGAAGGACAGAATAGGGTAACATAACACATTCCCATAGTTCCAAACCTACGGGGATGTCTGTAATTCACACCATCACCTGTCTAGGGAGCTGGGGTTGAAGAAATCCAGGGCAAGGCAAGGGCAAGAGCTAGAGAAGAAGATTGGATGGAAATGGGACTTAGAGTTCAGAAATTAAAAGACCCGGAGTTCAACAATAACTATAGAAATATACCACCCAGATAATGAGTCTTTCGTAGTTGTGAAACGAAACAACGAATGCTTATTTATCTTAATCTAGTAGGAAAATATGATCCCACCTGACATCTAGATTATAAATGTTGGAATTTTTGCTTAAGCTAACATGGACTTTTAATAGAAAACATAGTCAACTTCCATTAATCATCATATCTGATGTATTTGAGCTTATCATCATCACATCATTGTATGCCTCTCTAATCCTTACCTGTTATTCCATTCTACCTTTCTATTCATACTTGGTGGGCCTTTTGAAAAAAATCTAAAGTGTGTTTTTCTGTTTTGGAAATTATATGCGCTGTATTATTTTTTTACTAGAAGTTATGCTTGAGACTTAAGAAAAACATTTGAATTTCCTGTTTCTCTTTAATGTTTGGTGTGAAGGATCAAGCAGTAGTTAAAATATGTTAGATGAAAATTTACCCTTTTGCTTTCATTTCCTCTCCCATACCACTTCTCAGTTTGTTATTATTAACAATTATTTTCCAATCTTGTTTTGATTTATTTTTATCCTGTTTTGATTTAGAGTACAATGTTAAAGAAAGGATATGTGGGTAGATGCATTTTTTTTGACCACTTGAATGACTGAAAATGCCATACTATAGATTTTTCACATGAACAAATCAAGGATGGATGAATAATTATTGGGTTAAATTTTCTGTTGATGTTGCTTACTTTTCAAAATCCAGAAATAGTGCTTGATTGTCTTCTAGCATAAATGTTGGGAAGGAGATATCTAAATCTAATTTGAGTTTTGTTCTTTTGTAGGTTATCTGCTTTCTATATATGATAGTGGAATGTTTCTCACTCTTTTAATTTTAGAAAAGTAAGAGCCATAACTAGAATAAATTACAACATTCTCTCTTTTCATTATTTATATCTTATATTTGCCAAATTCCCGTTGATAAAGATTCAGGCCTTTCTTCTGCTTAAACTTTTAAAAATGTTTATTTATTATTGATTTTATGATTTCTTAAAAACTGATTTCTCTTTTTCTTCTGATGTCTTATAGTTGGGATTCTCTGATTCCTTTATATTTAACATATTTCATTGCATCATTTTCTTATTAGATTTAATTTTTAAAGAGAGGAAAAGGAAAAGAGAGAGAGAGAGGCAGAGAGACATCAATACAGACAGAAACATTGATTAGTTGCCTCTCATACATGCCATTTCTGGGGACCAAACCCACAACCTTGGCATGTGCCCTGACAGGGAATCCAACCGGTGACCATCCACCTTGTAGGAGGTCACCCAACCAACTGAGCCACACTGGTCAGGGCTTCCTTGCAATATTCTTTCTCTCTCTTTCTTTCTTTCTTTCTTGAATTCTAGGTCAATTTCTTGAGTTTATCCTCTACTACACAAAAATAACTATACAAAATCCAATCTATTGCTCACTCTCATTGTCAGGGCTCCGAGAGCAGGTGATTAGGAGGTACATTATCAATAGAGACTTTAAAAACAATAAAAATTCACCTAAAAGTCAGTTTGTTTTTTATTACTATCATGTGCCAACACGTATAATAATGCAGGCTTCAGGTCTCCAGTTCTGGTTGGACTACATATTTCTGTATTAAAACAGTGATTGTAAAAATTAACAAACAGTTGTAACTATGTGAGGTCTGTATTTCTCAGTAGTCACTGGAGTTTTTGTGTTTAAAGTTTAAAGCAGTGAAACAGAGTGCAGACTGCAGTGGCAATATTTTTGATTGTTAAGTGTAAATTATAGCATTAAATAATATTTTTAAAATAAAATTGATTCTTTTAAATTATTGTTTTAAAACTAAAAATAAATCAGCAAAATAATGATTATTACTGATTACAACATGATTATTAATTTTGTTATGTAGAGGAAAGAGAGTTAAAAAATGATCTGTTGTGGTAATCAAATATGCTAGTCATGCCACTGACAACCATGAGGGCTGCCAGCTTTTTGTGAAGCTCACTCCATGTGGACGTTTAATCAATTAGGTTTTCTTTTTGGGTCAGCAATCTGTTCTTCAAGGAAGTCCTCATTTGCTGATATTTCTTCCTCTGGCTGCTGACTCTGGAGAGATAAAAATTATATTGATATTGACATTTGGCTGGTGTGGCCATGTGGTCTACCAAGACTGCCTTTCCCTGTTCCCCAAACCTGTATGTATGGAACTATGTAAGATATTTAAAAATTCTCCCATCCTCATCTCCTAGACAAAGTGAACTTTGGAAGTCTTTACGCCTCTTCTGCTTCACTCCTGGCTGTACTTCATTTTCAAGAATATCATCAAAATTTCCCATTTTTGATGTCATCCTTTCTAGTTTCCAGATGGGTAGAAGTTTTCCTCAATTCTATTTTGTATTTCCATATATATCCATCAAGGTGGTAGGAAGACACCTATGCTAATATCAGTATCCCACCTCAAATTTTCTGCTTCTTATTGATTTCAATTTCCTAAACTCTTAGTCTCATTAAACACATTTATGAAAGAGGTTAATAAGCAAGGGATGAAAGTGTGTATGCGTGCATGTGTATTTGTGCATATGGGTGTAAGTGTGTGCAACGGTGGGCATATATGTGTATTTGTATTAACTTTAAAGACTTGCGGCTGTTAGAAGGAAGCTCTTGAATAATCCTGTAATTACAGTCCACTGAATAATATAAAGGAATCCATGTGGTTTAACTTTCTTTTAAAGAAATTCATGTAAGAGTCTGAATAAGGCTACTGTTATGACAAATTATTGACTTAGAATTTTAAAGTTTATACATGCTTGCATTTATAAAAGAAGAAACACTTTGACCTATTCAGGAAATATAACTTTTATGGTCCCAAAGAGAACAGTAACAGTAGCTTGCAGAGGCAGTAGAACAGTTTAAGAATTATTGTTTTGGAGCTGAAAGTTCAGAATCAGTTTAGGGAATTGTGGTATACCTAGGACTTAAAACTCTTTATTTCTATCCTATATATTTCAGAGCTGGTGTTTTTCTACTTTTAGATTTATCCAGTGTAATGTACCTTTGATAAAACTGATTCTACAGAATGTGACTGAATCCCCAGCTTCTGAGGGAGTACTAGCAAGTCCATAATATTGGCTGCAAGCACTCCTGCAAGCAAGGATGTAAAACTCCTGGAAAACATCACAGGAATTTAAGCAATTCAGTACTGAGCTGAGAGCCTGAGACTAATAGGTATATTCCTGTTACTGAAATAGTACAATTTGCCAAGACTAATAGTTGATTACCTAAACATTAATATTTAAGATATTTAAGAAATACAGAAAGAAGTGAGAAGGAAGTCTATTTCATAATGGCATTTTTTTTTAAGATTTTATTTATTTTTTAGAGAGAGGAGAAGGGAGGGAGAAAGCAAGGGAGAAACAGCAATGTATGGTTGCTTCTCACATGGCCCTCACTGGGGACCTGGCCCGCAACCCAGGCATGTGCCCTGACTGGGAATTGAACCGGGACCGCTTGGTTCCCAGCCCGTGCTCAATCCACTGAGCTACACCAGCCAGGGCAATAATGGCAATTTTTTAAATGAGAATAGTAGCCTAGGGAACAAAAGCACATCATTTTTGTGGGTGGGAAACAAACAGACATTTCAAATTCTGACTCCCTTTGGGGTCTCTTTGGTTCACCTTCTGAGAGTAAGTCTCTCATTCTCACGTCACCACCTCCTATTTGTACCCTATGATCTATCTCCAATAAACACTGGATCATTTTTTGATCACACTTTTCCTTTCATAGCACTGTTCTTTTGTAGATGCTAATCCCTCTGGTTGGAATGCCTTTCCCATTTTTTGCTTGCTTGAAAAAGGCCCCCTCACACAACATGGCCCAATTCGTAAGTCCCCTTTCTTGTGGAATTTTTCTCATCAACTACGTGTAAACAATGGCAGTTGCTACAGTCCCTGTTCCCTCAATACCCCATCACCTTCTCCCAGCCCAGCATTTTGTTTCCCAACACCTACCACGGTGTTTAAATTTTTGACTTTTCATAGATCTCCCTCTACTGGTCTGCAAGTTCTGTGAGGCCTGAACCATGTCCTATTCCTTTTTTGTATTTCTTAAATAATGCCTTATCTTTAGTAAAAGCTTCAATAAGTTCAATGAATGAAGGATAACAAAAACGATCTGTAATGTTAGATTAAATCCATAACAGAGACTTAACATGTCTAAGAAAGATGGACATAGAACTACTTTTATTTAACTCAGAAATAAAGAAACTTTAAGTGTACTGTACTTACTTTTGGAGACAAGCTGCCTAGAACATTGGAAAATTAGAGACACGGATATTGTTCAGGGGAACCTGGGCACTTGACAATGATTTCTCCTTGTAGATGACAGAGTCTTTGTTTTTCAGCTGGTCCGATGGTAGTGGATTATCAGAACTCAACTAAAGTTAGTGTCAACATCTCTGTTTTTCCTAAATTCGTATCAGGAACAAGGTTATTTGTAAACAGTCCCTTCTAAAGAAATATATAAATTATTGTGTGGTTTTCTGGGTTGATGATGATAGACTGAGTGTAAATAAGCCACTGACATAATTACATGTGTTACTTCATTCTTAACACCCTCCAAGGACCTAAAAGGTTAATCTGGAGGCCCAGGAGAGGAGATAGAAAAACCACACTAAATTTTCTGCTGGAGCATATTCTATAAAGCCACTTATAAGTGCTTCATAAATTACAGTATGATCTACCTGCAATACTGCAAATTATTTATACTGGACTGCATTGATTACTCTCATCAGCATTGCATCTATCACAGATTGTCTATACAATGAGTAATGTTTTTGATTCACGGAGAAATCCTTCAGGTCCCCAGTTAAATATTAATGAAAAAAAAACCTGAATATGTACTTAATGGGTATCTGTAAATAGGTGTCCACTCTTAGGGCCTTCAGAAATGTGTCTGAGGGCTGCTTAAAATGATAATCAGAGTCAAAATCACAGTTGATCCATGACCTTATTGATTCTATCTGTATGTGAGTCATCCTCTTCAGGTTTTCACCTTTTCTTTTTTGTATTATGTAAGCTCCTGTTTCTAAAATTAGTAGCAATCCATATGTAATATTTCAGGATCTGCCTCTGCCTTGGAAAACTGTACCTCTTGTAACCAGTTGGAGAGAATTGTGTCATACCTTCCTGTCTGTTGTGTTAAGGCATATTTGTGTGTCTAGAATACCCAAGTATGATGCTGAGATACTGGTTCCTTCAACCCCTAGGGTGGCCATAAGAAAGCCCCAGGATGGTACCTCTGGCCACAAGCAGTCTCATGCCCTTATTCCAGTCCGATGGACAAATGTGATCACTTTGTATGTGTACCAGGATGTGAACATACGTGGGAAGCACTCAACTGTAGCATGTTGGTGTAAAAACCTATGAGGTGTATCTGCAGGAAAACCACATGGACACTGAGAGGGTTGTAGGATAATGGCTGGAAGCCTGAACCTGATGATCTGCTGAATGAGTTTGAATCCTTAATTTGTCTTTTACTAGTCCTGTGACATTGGACAAATGACTTAGCTTCCCTATATCTCACTTCACTTATCTGAAAAAATGGAGATAATAATAGAACCTGGGCTAAAATATATAAATAAGATTGAAAATATAAATTAATATAGGCAGAGTGCTTAGGACATGCGTGACATACAGTGAGGTGATGAAAGGGTTTACTACCATATTTTATTTTCTTGGTGAGGAATAAGTTCAATTATCATAGAACTGATAAGAAAACTTGTCTCTAGTACTTAGTATGCTATCATTAAGATGCATTCATCTTCAACACGCCACAAGGAAGTTCAATATATTTTTAGTTATTCATGTAAAATCAATATCACTAAGCACTTCTCAAAATTTTCATTGTCTTGCTGGCATCACTGTGTAAGCAGAAATTGTTTATTCTGGATGAGTATTATAAAAATTCAATTTTTTTTTCTTGGGCCAGACTTAATGATTTCAATACCTAGATAAATCATAGGGAGCAAAAAACAACACTGGTAAATTACGACAGTTTGTTACCCAGAGTATTTAGTTACCCAGAGTGTTTCACTAGGGAAATTTGGGGGAGCAAACCTGACACTGGAAGCTCCATTGTTCCTATAAGGATGGTTGATGGACCTGGGCATCTGTTTGGGGAAAGAACACGGAGATGTATTCCAGAACTTTAATATGTTTAACATGTAGACATGAGAATAGACAATGGTTCTGCTGAAAAACCCAGGACATATCTCTGAAATCTGATATGTTTCTCATTCAACCATTCTCTTATGTCAACCAACTTTTTTAAGAACTTATCTTTGATAGATTAGGACAAGGTAGAGGTCCCAAATGGATCTAAATTTGTGATTCAATTGACTCAAACAATAAAGTTTTTTTACCAAAAAATTGGCAATGTATGATGATTATAAAATTATTATTTTTTAACTATAGGTGGTGCATATGTAACTTTTTTTCTGATTTGTAGATAAAGCTGACAAGGATTTAATATTTCAGTAGCATCTTTATTAGTGGTACCCAAAGTATAAGTTGATACAATTCAGGGATATTTCTACATGTGCTATTATGTTCGAGAAATACTACATATGTATTTTTTTTCATTTCACACTAGCAGCTCAGTGCTCCAGTTTATTTCAATCCTACACACATCCTATAACTGTTCCCTCCCAGAAAATTAAGTCTACCTCTTAACTAACATTTCAATCAAGCCATAAATTAGTCTGCAGCTTATTCAGCTCCTCCTTACACCCTGCACAGCTGCATTCGTTCCCTTATAGCAACTTGGATGCCTCAGAGAGTGAGTGGACTATGGAAGTGCACAAAACGGCATCGTGATGACCTGAAAGAGCTAATACACTTCTGTCAGTGCCTAGCTAAATATCACAGAGTGCCTTGGACGTTGGGGAGAGCTTGGCTCATTATTCCACTCTGCTGAGCTAAATCATTTGGGTTCTCTTTATTTGCTGTTGGCCTTTCTCTTTTCCTTTCTCTGCTCATGCATAAAGAATATTGATTTAAATAAAAGACACTGTAAACATGCACTTTGTTAGGGAAATCTGACTATGCAAGTATAATTTCAAAGGTCAAAGTTCAAGAAGTGCTTGATTTACATTAATTTGTGCCTGAGGAGAGTGCTACTTGACTAAATAAAAAGATATTGATTCTTGTATTGCTCTGTGCTCTTCTATCATGTTCCTCCAAAGCTGATCAAAGAAAAAAATTCTATTTACCAGGAAATCTCATACTTGGGATTACCCAATATAGTGCAATGGAATAAATCTCTTGGAGAAATATTATAGCCTGAATTTAAGTCTGAAAGAATTTGGACCACCATCTAAAATGTTTTGCCATGGCGAAATAAACAGTTTTCATTAAAAAAATCATTTTATAGCTGTTTCTAGGACAACACACTTTTTTAATTCCATAAAGAAACTTTAATGATATATCTCTACCAACATGGAAAAGCTGACAAAATAAAAACGGATGATTATATGCTCCATGTATTGCAAAAATAGTAAATAATTTAACTCTTTTGCTTACTCCCATAGAAAATTTGCCTTTCAGTGCACTTATTTTTGCACATAAATTCACTTCTTAGTGCTGGTTTCCTTATACCAAAATGTATTTTTATTAAGGTTAACAAACATTTTCTTAGAATGATGTTCTTCCTATGTATTTTCAAAATTGTTTATTTACCATTTTGGTACTTTAACTGTTCTGTAAAATCAAAAGATAAAAATGAGTTAAAATTTCATAAGTTAATGACCAAATGCAATTGACAATAGTGTCATAAGCACAAGAATCCCTTAATTATATAATAGCAGGCATTTTATGTTTTAAACTTGGGCTTTTTTTTTTCCTTTGCCAAACAGACTTGGTACTAATTTCTAGATTTGTCTCTTCCTAGTTGAATTAGGAAATGGAGTTAATAAATACTATCTTATAAATTGTTGAGAAAATTACTAATAATCAATATGACCATTTAGTAATCATTCTATTGTTTTCACTCTCCTCACAATGTGTTAAGAATCATATTATTCCATTTCATCCTTATTATAAACCTTTAAGGTATGCAACAATATTGTTATATTTATAGATACAAAACTGAAGTTAAGAGTTATGTAATATTCAAAATCACATACCTATTGAATTGCAGAAACAAAATTGAAATTTTAACAGTCTGACTAAAAAAAAAAAATAGCTTACCCACAGCATTGTATTGTGTCTAACTATAGGTAAGGTTTTTAAATTGTATTTATTTTTAATTGTTTATTTTTCCATTACCATTTATCCTCCTTATAGCCCCCTTGCCCCTGCTAGTCATTCTGACAGGTGTGAGGTGATACCTCACTGTGCTTTTAATTTGTATTTCTCTGATGATTAGTAATGTTGAACATCTTTTCACATGTCTATTGGCCATCTCTACGGTCTCTTCGGAGAAGTGTCTGTTCAGGTCCTTTGTCCATTTTTTAACTGAGTTATTTGTTTTTTGGTATTGCGTTTTATAAGTTGTTTATAAATTTTTCAACCCTTTATCAGATGTATTGGTGAATATGTTCTCCCATTCAGTGGGGTGTCTTTTTATTTTGTTGTTGTTTTCCTTTGCTGTGCAAAAACTTTTTGGTTTGGTGTAGTCCTATTTGCTCATTTTTTGTTTTGTTTCCCTTGCCTGAGGAGATATATCAGAAAAAATATTGCTATGAGCAATGTCTAAGATTTTACTGCTTATGTTTTCTTCTACGGTTTTTATTGGTTTCAAGTCTAACATTTAAATCTTTAATCCATTTCAAATGTATTCTTGTGTGTGACATAAGAAGGTGGCCTAGTTTTATTTTTTTCATGTATCTGTTCTATTTTCCCAACAGCATTTATTGAATAAACTATCTTTAATCCATAGTATATGCTTGCTTCCTCTATCAAATATAAATTGACAATGAAGGTATGGGTTTATTTCTTGCTCTCCAGTTTTTTCCATTGATCTGCATGTTCGTTTTTATGCCAGTACTATGCTGTTTTGATGACTATGGCCTTATAGTATTGTTTCATATAGTTTGATATTAGGTAGTGTGATTCCTCTAACTTTGTTATTCAGTTGCATTTTTATACACCAATATTAAGCTACCAGAAAGGGAAATTAAGAAAACAAACCCATTCACAATTGCTTCAAGGGAATAAAAGACCTAGGGATAAATTTAACCAAGAATGGGACGGAACTGTATTTGGAAAGTTATAAGACACTGATGAAAGAAATCAAAGAAGATACAAATAAGTGGAAGTTTATACTGTGTTCATGGATAGGAAGACTTAAAATCATTAAAATATCCATACTACCCCAAACAATCTTTAGTTTTAACACAATTCCTATCAAGATTCCAATGACGTATCTTACAGAACTAGAAAAACATTCCAAAAATTTGCATGGAACTATAAAAGACGCCAAATAGTAACAGCAGACTTAAGAAAGAAAAACAAATTTGGAGGAAACACAACCTAATATCAAACAATATTATAAGTAATGTTTTCTAAAATAGTTTTTTAAAGATTTTAATTTTATTTATTTTTAGAGAGAGGGAAAAGGAAGGAGAAAGAGAGGGAGAAAAACACCAATGTGTGGGTGCTTCTCCCAGGCCCCTGCTGGGGACCTGGCCCACAACCCAGGCATATGCCCTGCCTGGGGATTGAATGGGTGACCCTTTAGTTAGTAGGCCAGTACTCAATCCACTAAGCCACACCAGAGAGGGCTGTTTTTAAAAAACATGGAATATTTCCTAGAATATGATAAGAACTCAATAATTGATTTCTGTGATTAAATATCATAATTGGTTTGATATTCAATAAAAGACATTTGAATTATCAGCATTTGAAATTAATACTGAAATTGATGAGCTTTTACTTATCTAGGTAATTCAAATTCTAGACCTACTATTGGCTTAGTTTACTGTTATATTACTATCTTTGGTGACATGTACTTTACTTTGCTTTAATTCTGACATTAAGTCCGATACTTCCGTTCACTGTCAAATCTTCTGGAATTACAGATACTTTTAATACAGTTATAATTTTTCAATAGTCAGGTGCTAATACAGTGTACAGAATCAATTCTATTTCTACGGTAAGAATATGTGGGTCATTTACCATTCTAGCCCATAATATTTCCTCAGGTTTCGTATGCCTACTTCATGGAACTTTTCATTCGTGTGAATTATTCCCTAAACCCTAATCACATCTCTACACTTCTGCTGCTTCTTTTTTCATTGACTTATCCTCATTTCTTCCCATAAAACCCTTACGGTACAGAACATACACAATATAATTTTTATGTCACTGTGCATATGACTTTACTATTTGCCTCTGTCTTCACATGTTGCTAAAATACACAATGACATTTCCCAGGAGAAGAGTCTTAGAGCCCAGACTGTTGTTATAAAACGTTTCCTGCATATTTTAATCATTATTCAGGTATTGCAGTAGTGTTTGTTCCATGGTGAGCATGCCCTTTGTTGTCTCATGGTATGGATCATTTTTTCTTTATAAATGCCCAGGGTATTGTACACAGATACAGAACCATGATGAGGTTTTGTGAACTTGAGGTGTACTTGGTATTTTCAAGTAAATGAAAGTGATTCTGTCCTAGGGATAGTCTTGGTCATTCTCATAAAACTGAAATAAACAGTCATTTCTAGTTCTGGCTCTCCTTACATTATTGTATCATCACTTTTTTACTTTACTGTTTTGGAAGAGAGGGTTGAAAACAAGGGTCAAAAGAATATTTGATTAATCTCTTTAGTGACATTTTATCAACATCTGCTATACATCGAAATTATATTTATTAAGATACAGACATACATAAGAAACATAATCAGACAAAATATATGTGTGTAAATACATATCTATTTTGTATTATATATACTTGTGTATATAATTATGTATATATTTGTGCATATTTTGTATTATATGTGTGTATATACCATGTCATACATATATATGTATACACAATCAGATAAAATCTAGAGCAATTAATATATTACTATATGTGATAGAATACATTTTAAATATATGCATATAATTCAGTTTAATTGTTCCTTTATTTAAAAAAGACTATATCAAAGTAACTATATTTTTGTTTAGTTTCAATTATACGGCTCGTAGCTCTAGTCTTCCATTTTCCTTTGTGCATTTGTATGTGTGCCTCCGTGGAATCTATTCAATGCAATGCAACCTTATTATAAAGAGTTTTGCGATAACGACTTTTCAATGATATCAATGCGACACAATATATTTTTAATGTTTATTATGATGCCAAGTAGTTCTGCATTTTGAAAGCAAGATCATGAAGAATGAATTTATGTCCCTCAGTATCACATATATTTCTTAATTATGTTGTGCATTTGGGTTTAACTTTATCATTATCTCCATTTTTTTAAGTATAACAAAGGCCCAAACAGGATCTGCAAACTCTAGAGCTTCAGTGAATCTCATAGGTCATTAAGTCCAGAGTCTTCATTTTATATAATATTTAAAAATGAGGTTTGTGTCTATATATATATTTTTTTAATTTTTTAAAAAAATTTATTTATTTTCAGAGAGAGAAGGGAGGGAGAAAGAGAGGGAGAGAAACAGCAATGTATGGTTGCCTCTCACATGGCCCTCACTGGGGACCCGACCCGCAACCCAGGCATGTGCCCTGACTGGGAATTGAACCAGGACCCTCTGGTTCCCAGCCCACGCTCAATCCACTGAGCTACACCAGCCAGGCTGTCTATATATATTTTAAGAAATAAAAAAGCAAAACAAAACACCTGACACTAAAGTGTTGGAATTTTCTTAGCTTTCAAAATTTTCTGTGACATTTTAATGAGAAAGAAAAAATTGATGGGTTTTTAGGTTTCTCTTTAAAATTTTATAATAGCATCATTTCCTTAGAAAGCATCTCCTAAAATGCCCTGAGGTAACCTCTATGGAATAATGGATTATAAAAATATTTTAGTTAATTCAGTGGTGATTAGTGACACTTGAATAAAGAACAGTATTTTAAGTTAATGGAGACGGAGCTTAGCGAATGATGTTTTGCTTTATAAGAGTCTGTTGGGGGCCGTTATGAATAATAATGAGGAAAGAAGTATTTGCATCTTTAGTGAATGCCCTGGGGCCTTGAGAACCCTCACCATCCCGTCCCACTGCCTGAGTGACATTCCAGACTACCCTCCCCAGCAGAGCAGAGCTGCAATCAGCCTTTTACTGCAAGGATCATTACCTTTTTGACACCGTTCTCATTGCTCTTTTCATCCTAAATTTCTCTGAGAATGAGTTTTATTCATTCTATAACTATAATACATCTAGTTTTGACACTCTTTATCAGTAATTACAAAAGAATCAGTAGACTGGAATTTGGAGCAATTCAAATACTGTCTAACTCAGCTATGACTCTTGATTTTGTAGAGCTTCTGATATGAAATATGACAAGCAAGCTTTCCAGCTTTGTACAGTTAGAACTAGAAAAGGAAGATCTGCTCAAAATCCTCTCATTGGAAGCAAACTTTAGACACTCTTTCTAAACCAACATCATTTCCATCTTTCTCAATTTCCTTTCCCCGATTTAAGTTTGTTCTATCACACATCACTCCTTGACGTTATATTTATGAAATCACTCTCAGTCTTTCCAGTGGAATGTAAGTGCTATGAGAAAAAGCTTTTGTGTATTTATTCACCTTTGCATTTTAAGTACTAAACACTATCTCACACATTTTTATTGGATGAATGACTGATAGAATTATAAAAACTTTGAAGCTGTAGATATACATCATATATATACTCACCTCATGGGTTGATAGATAATTCCGGGGCAATAGATTTCAGCATTTAACACACACTAATTAAATTCTGATTAAGTGCTGGACATTAGGATAAATAAAGATGAATGAGATAGAATCTCTGCCCACACAGAATTTATGAACATATAGAACATTACATTAATCTAATTTTCTGGGGGTGGTTTTTAAGACTGTATAACTGGAAGAGTTTCCTTTTCCTACAGAGGATAAGGCTGAATTTGAATGTCATAAAAGATACCCACTACAAATCCCAGAATACGGTTACTCTTACCAGTTGAGTTAAGCCATTGTTTCTATCAGCAATTAATGAATGCAAACATATTAGTAGGGGTAGCTAATTTATTAATGCAACAGCATGTGTGATATTTCCTTGTCATTAAAAGTTTTAAATGAACCTACTATTTGCTAGGTTTATCTATATCTATATTCACAAAGACTCTAGAAGAGGCATGGGAGAAAGTCAGATTTGGGGGAGGCAGAGGCTAAGGACTGAGAGAAGTCTAGATGGTGCATAGGGTTTTGTCAGGATCTTTGGTCTTACCCCAGGACCTGGAGTAGGCAGGAATAACATTAGAGGCACAGCACCTGGTAGGAAGGCATTGAAGGGAAGCAGAAGGTTCAGAAATGATGGTTTGGCAAAAGATGTTTGTTATTTATAATTTTTCATAGAAATTTTAGGTAAATTCAGATATTAGACATTATCTAGGTCAACACTTTATCTTAAAAATGAAGAAAATGAGGCCTAGAGAAACGTTTGGCAACTTGCCTATGGACAGTTTCTAGAACTGTGTTTGGCTGCTATGGTTTTATGACCATTCAACAGCAATTATTTTGTTTTGTAACCAGCCCTGAATTTTGCTTAGGAATCTGCCTTCTCTTTATCCCCAACTTTTGTGGTACAGTGAGCTCCATTCACAGAACCCAGGTGTGGAGGATGAGACCTCAGCCTCACCCAATCAGAAGAACCCATCTTCCTAGACACCCTGAGGACCTCAGCATGACTCCAGCTTTGCACTTGAGTGACACATTGCTACTTCCATTTCTTTCCAATCTCAGGAAGAAGTGTTCTCTATTTCTAGCTTGACTCAAACTGAAAGGATGAGAGACTGAAGCTACTCCAACCATTTTACTACCCCCAGCTAGAGCCGGAAGTAGCTAGAAGTAGCTAGAGCTACTCCTGTCTGTGAAGCCCAGGTGGAGGATTTGGGGCCCAATAGGAGGGAGGGCTCAGGTCCTGGTATCTATGTTGGAACCTCTGCATTAAGCAGAGCCTGAAATGCAGCAAAGCCTCCTGGACTTCTCCGTGTCCTGAGCCATTGAACTCCTTTCCCCCATTCTCTCTTTGTCTTTTTTTCTTAAACATGTTTGTACTGAAGTTTGTGTTGGTTTGTTTTTGCAATGTAAATGTCCTGATACACTGGTGGGTTCCCAATTCAGTTCTTTCCTGGTGTAGGGATGTATTTCTTGTACACTGACTGAGGACATTCAGGTTGATGAATGTGTCCATTGGAAAGATTTGGTAGAACTCATTTCAATTCTAATGATAAAGTTACACAAATTTAGTATGGCATAGAGATTACTAATACCAAGACTGGTATAGAAAGCCAGGAGCTCAAGTCCCCTTTCTACTTCTAAGACCTTCAGTAAGTTCCTGTAACTCTCTTCTCTCCAATTCTTTTAAACACAAAACGGGGACAGTAGTCAACGCTTGTCTCACCGGAGCATTCTGAGGATAACGTGAGATTATATGCCCATAGCACCTAGCAGAGCCCAGCACATGGTTAAACACTCACAGATGTGTTATGATCATTAGCATTATGCTGTGTGAATTGTTTAGCAGGTGCCCAGCACAGAATCTTTGCCAAGTGGTAGGTCAAAAACAGATTGTTCCAATTTGGAGATAGAAGAATTTGATCTCAATATTTTCTTCAAAGATTTTATTTTAAAAATATCATTCTGGTCCTTTTTACATTCTGTCACCTGTATTTAGACAATGCTTTTTTTAGGCTCTCATTTCTTCATGTTGTTTTCAAAAGACCCTTTGGGGGTTTTATTTGCACCCCTGATTTCCTTCCACGTGGGAAGGTTATTTAATGGACAACCTGCCTGATAATAAAACATGCTTGGAGAAATTGTGACTGAATCATTTATTTTTATTTCTGATTTGTTCTGTTACATTCTCAAAAGATACGTCTTATAAATTTCACTTTCAGAGCTCCCCATCAAGTTTTGGCCTAATAAATACCATTAAATATGTTAGAACAGGTAGAAAAATAGATTTTTCACATGTTTTCAATTATGTTATCTTCTTCACAAGGTAAATTGCTTTTACATTGATAGAACAATTTCATATATATTTAAAGTTTATCTTCATTTTTGTTAAATTTTAGGTTAAATTGGACCACATGCTGAGGAGAAGGGGATAAACCAGGTAGTGAGAATTTAATAAATAGAGTAACCTCGAACTCTCTTTATATTCTTCTTACTGCGTAGTTAATGAGAATCTGTGTAAATAAGGTAATTCTAAAACAAGATTTTCCAATTATTTTTCCTTTGTTCTCTGTAATACAACTTTGTGTATGTAAGTGGTCCTTATTGATATTCTAGCAAACGTCAATAATGTGGAATCATTTTGAAGAAAATAATGTTATTCATAATTCTTTTTTTTTAAAGATTTTATTTATTTATTTTTAGAGAGAGGGGAAGGGAGGGAAAAAGAGAGGGAGAGAAACAGCAATGTATGGTTGCCTCTCACATGGCCCTCACTAGGGACCTGGCCAGCAACCCAGGCATGTGTCCTGACTGGGAATCGAACCGGGACCCTTTGGTTCCCAGGCCACGCTCAATCCACTGAGCTACACCAGCCAGGGCTAATTCTTTAAACAGAATGGCTTCTACTGTACTTTAGGGTCTGAGTTCCTAGGATCCTAAACAAAAATCTACAACTGATGCAGCATACAAGAATGTTTTGTAGAGCATGAGGAAACAATGGGCTGGGCAGCCATTATTCTAACAACCAGTGTCTTGAGTGGCCACTTGGGTAAAAGTCCATTAAATGTTTTTATCAATGCAACATAAAAATATAATTTTTCTAAGATAGGAAATTTCTCTGAATCACTGTGAGCCATTAGCGTGAATGACAGGTTTTTATGAACTTAGTGCAATCTAGTCCGGGGTTTAAGATGGTGATACCCACAGTTGTATAGATTTATCTGCTAGTAAATTTCTCATTAACATGAATGAAGTGTCTGAGAGAGGAAGGTATACTTAAATAGTCTGGTTCCTTTAGACAGAATTGACTTACTTTTCTTCCATTGTTTTTAGGCCCTATTATAAAACAGAGCAAGTTTATCTGCCAGGCTCTCAGCTGCAGAAAAATACATCCCTTTTAGCTGATTTAAGCTCAAGGCATCATTATGGCTCACATAATCTTTCGCAGACCTGATGAAACAGACACTGGATGCTTCTAGCAATGCTCTCCTAGCCTGTGCCGTGGAGCTGGACTGCAAAGGGGGCAGATGCCTATTGAAGAACCCAGTGCATCATGAAGCTACTGGCACAACTATCAACTCCAGGCCTAAATAACCTCTGCCACTGTCTGCATGAGAACATTGTAGGCCCTACACCCACTCCTCTCCTCTCCTCCTGTCAACCTCAGTTTAGATGCAGAGTCTCATGGGATTACATCTGATTGACAGAACCTAAATTGTCTGGACTTTCACCTGCAAAGGAATTTGGGAAATATAGCCTTTAGCCTTCAAGCTACTGCAGGGAGTTAGGCAAGCTAGAAGAGGGCTGGAATAATGGCTAAGTGAGCCAGACACAGAATCTGTCATGTAGGGTTTGAATGTGCCCATGTTTTAATAATTTAAGAATTTGATGTGTGGTATCCATAAAGCAGAAAATTCAGATTAAATTCCTTAAACATGTGGGTTGTAAATATATGATGAATTGACAGGGGTGCATAGAAGGAAGGGACAGCGATGGGAAGAAACAAGATGGGTTAATAAGAAACTAGGATCCCAGGATCAGACAGATCCATGTTGGTGAGACTTACTTCAGATTCTCATGGCTCTTCATTCCCCTATTTCTGCCCTGCTTTCTTCATGGGCAGTAAATCAGCTCTTTGTCTTACCTCTTTATCTTGTTCATTCAATCTCTTCACAGAGGACAGAAACTACTTATCTCCTTGGGCAAGACAGAAGGCTTTGAGTCTGTGAGCAAGGAATAAATGATTTTCTATGTGGCCCTTTCATTTTCTACGTGATGAACATCAAATGCACCATTAACTATATTGACATCCTCCTACCATCACCATTACATGAGAAGAGGGTTAAATTTGTTCCTTACCAGAGGTATGCACTTTCTGCTTTTGTAGCTTCCTTTGCCGAATGCAGTGCTCCTGCCAGCAGTGTCTGGGGAATGCTCGAAAACTAGTGGGATCTGGCATGCTACACCTACAGGGATGGGAATCTGAGATTTTAGCACATATCTTATGGCCCTGCATTAAGCACTCAGTTCCCTAGCCCTGTGTATTAGCTATTTCTTTCCTCTCCTCAAGTGACAGCATCTAGACAATCTTCAAAATGAAAAGTATCTGTTCCCACCCTTGAACTTTCAGTTTCTTCTAAAACTCAGACCTAAAACCTAGTGCATAACTGAGCCAATAGCAAGCTGTGTGTTTGAGCAGCAAAGCAGAGTACAAATAACCCTCTTCAGTGGCTCTGCACCCTCTCTCCTGGTCGTGCTGCTTGCCTAAGGCTGGATCCTACAGGCAGGGCTGCACTTTGAAAAGGACTGAGTTCTTCTGGAGCTTCCTTTTGATGCTCTTTTGATTCTAAGTATTTTTAAATATAAGAAACTGAGATGTGAGCAAGAATGGAAAGGCCACCAAGTTCCTTCTCTCAATACACGCAGTTATTGGGAGACAGATCTTTAGGTTTCCTTGGAGTGTTTGGAACAAGTATTTTTGAAAGAATTACTTGCAAATATATTTTTCCATATGGTTGGCTCCCTTTTTATTTGCTGATGTTTTCTTTAGCTGTGCAGAAGCTTTTACTTTGATGAAGTCCCATTTGTTTATTCTTTCCTTTATGTCCCTTGCTCTAGGAGACATGTTGGTGAAAATATTGCTGCTTGGAATATCTGAGATTCTCATCTCTACATTCTCCTCTAGGACCTTTATGTTGTCACAACTTATATTTAAGTCTTTTATTCATCTTGAGTTTAGTTTTGTATATGGTGTAAGTTTGTGGTTGAGTTTTATTTTTTTGCATGTATCTGTCCAGATCTCCTGACATCATTTGTTGAAGAAGCTATTTTTACTCCATTTTATACTTCTGCTTTCTTTGTTGATTACTAATTGACCGTAGAGCCTTGGGTTTAGAATGCCCATCATAACAAAATCAACAAACAACAAGTGCTGTAGAGGTTGTAGAGAAAAGAGAACCCTAGTACACTGTTGGTGGAAATGCAGACTGGTGCAGCCACTGTAGAAAACAGTATGGAGTTTCCTCAGAAAACTAAAAATGGAACTGTCTTTTGACCTGGCAATTCCACTGCTGGGATTATACCCTAAGAATCCCGAAACACCGATTCAAAAGAACCTATGCACCCCAATGTTCATAGCATCACAATTTACAATTTAGCCAAATGCTGGATGCAACCTAAGTGCCCATCAGCAAATGGGTGGATCAAAAAACTATAGTACATTTACAAGACAGAATACTATGCAGCAGAAAGAAAGAAGGAGTTCCTACACTTTGTGACAGCGTGGATGGATCTGGAGACTATTACGCTAAGTGAAATAAGCCGGCAGTGAAAGACAAAGACCATATGATATGACTGATAAGTGGAACCTAATCAAGAAAATAAACAAGTAAGCAAAATATAGGAACATTAAGAACAAACTGACAGTGACCAGAGGGGAGGGGGGAGGGGGTAATGGGGAGAAGAGGGGGAAAGGTTGTCAAGGAACATGTATAAAGGACACATGGACAAAGCCAAAGGGGGGTAGGATTGAGGGTGGGAGGTGGGGATGGCTGGTGTGGGGGGAGTGGAGGGGGAGAATGGAGACAACTGTCCTTGGACATCAATAAAAAAATAGAACTTAAAAAAAAGAAAGAAATACCTAACAGCTCTTAGTAGAGGACTTTCATACATTTTTGTGTCTCTTATAAAACAAACAGGAAACCTATGTTAATTGTTATTTCAAAAATTCTGAACTCTTCTGTGATTTTTTTTCTAAGATACCTGTCATTATCAAAGGTCTATGAAATTGGCTATTCCCTTGCTTACCGAGATGCCTTTGTCCTTTAAAAAAATTCAGCACTTGGCTGGGTGAGCCAATTCTATTAATGTTGGCTAATTGGTAGAAACTAAATGGTCATTTGAGTCTAATAAAGGACAATAGTGATCTTCTAATATGGACTGGAAATATTAAATGTTGGATTTAATTGCTGTATGTCAATTGGATAAATGCGTTTCCAAGTGAAAGAAAAAAATCAGATGATGAGAAGTATTTTCTTTTTAGATTTGCAGTCCTCAACTTAATAAAATTTAAATTCAAAAATATATTGCCACATGAATGTAATGTTGAAAGGGTCTCATACTTTAAAGTCTAATAGCATTTGTGACAAATATGCATTACTTACAATGTTTGAAACAATATTTTTTCTCTATTAATATTAAAAAATTTCCTTTGAGCCCTGCCTGGTGTGGTTCAGTGGAGTGAGTACTGGCCTGTTGACCAAAGGGTCGCCTGGTTGATTCCCAGTCAGGGCACATGCCTGGGTTGCGGGCCAGGTCTCAAGTTGGGGGCATGCAAGAGGCAATCACACAGTGATGTTTCTCTCCTCTTTCTCTCTCCTTTCCCCTCTCTCTACAAATAAATAAATAAAAATCTTTAAAAAAATTTTTCCTTTGAAATACCCTTCGCAGAGGAGAATTGGAGATTTTATTTACTGTAGTAGTATGCCATCAATATAGTAGAAAACCTATAGATTTAAAACTTTTGAATACTGTTCACTTGTTATTTGGCCAAACATTCTATTTCTGTTTTCTCACAGGTAATCTGAGAATAATTACTTTGAAGTTAAAAATTTATTGGGGGATTAAATACAATCATTGATTTACTCAATAACAATTTATTAGACACCTATCTATGCTGGCACTAAGCATCCGTTCTGAAACAAAACTCACTGCCATTAAGAAGCTGTAATGTAGAGTATGAACAAGCACTTTGGAAACATTAAAGATGTTTGCAGTTACTATTAAAAAATCTGAAGATGGATAATTATCTATCTTATGTTTGAGATAAAATATTCAATGCTCTAGTCTCTAATGTCTCAGTATTTTCTTTCTCAAAAACACAGTGGCAAATTTCTAACATTTTTAATACTGTCTAATATTCTCTGTTTTTAAGTGGAGAGGCCACTTTCTACCACGAGCATGCAAATTTTAGAGGCTGTCTCTCCCTGTTCCGTGCAGCTTTATGTTTAAATCATTATAGCCTTGGCAGAGACTGATGAAGGACAAAAATATTTGAACTTTGCCAATGGTCTTGAAATGCTATCTCATTACTGGATACCTGAGGCTATCGAAACACCTCATTTCCTTGTGTTGTTTTTTCTATAATTCTCCCCATGGTGAAGACATTTTCTTTCAGATTTATTTTAGATATATTGATCATCACACTGTGTCTTCTCGTATGTGAGTTGGTGAAACTGAGATGCTGATTGATAATCTCTATTAAGTTCATTGTATTTCATTTCTGACAACCCATTCCTGGAGAGGGACTATTTTGAATTTTATTCAGTTAGTGATTTTTGTGGCATGGTTATTATGTTATGTGTGTGGCATACATTTTGCTTTGAAGAGTATTTCAGTTAAGAATTAGCCTATTCCCCCAAGGAACTAAAAACATTAGAATGGAAAGAATCTCTCTGCCTTAAGAGCATCAGAGGCTTTTGATGATGAATCTGGGATGAACACTGGAATTGGCCATGATTAACCTCTAATTTATTAAGATGATTAATAACAATATTTTGTGTTTAAAGAAAGCACCACAACAATTTTTCTAGTTATTCAATCCAGTTGTTAACAATTCTCACTTTGGGGCTGTTGTTTTATTTATAATAAAATGGTCCAATATTGAATTTTGGAAAGGAATACAGGTGGCTCATAACAAAAGCTCTCCAGAGGTGCCTTGAATTAAAGCAGTAATGTTGAGGCTTGGAATTTTGTAAACCTCCAAAAGCTAACAGGGGAAATGAGGTAATGGACCAGCTATGCGGAGGATTCTTATTAAGATCTTGGAAACTCACAAATTTGTAAACATTCATTAAAGCCCTCTAATGTCAAGTGCGACCACATCTCCATTCTTCAAAAATGCCTTCTTCCTCATTCCAATCCCTCCACTACCCTTTGGTGAACTATTTTATTCTGTAGCATTTATTTACCTTTTATTTCACATACTTTTTCATTATACCTAACAATGTTCAAGTAACATACTAAGGGTCCAGAGAGGAGCAAAGACCCTCAGGCCCTGACCTTGAAGAACTTATTCTAGGAAAACATAAACATGAGAACACATGCGAGGATCATTGTGGTGGAATGATGCCCACACAGAGCAGGGCCTGTGAAAAGATAACACTAAATGGAGACATGTAGAAGTTTTACTCACTCTGACTTTACTGGCATTTTAAAACAGTTTTTCACTTTAAGAATTAGAACACTTAATCTCTCAAGGAAGTGGGTTCCACTAGATTACATCTCCAAAGTCTAAAACAACTCAATTTCCAGTAAATAAATACTTGAACTGGAAAGTTCATGGAAGTGATTCTTTCCAGACAAAGCTGCTTTCAGAGTTGGATTTCCCACTTTTACTCATTGACTTATGCTAAGTAAATACTTGGTAGTGTTATAATGGATAGTTGATCTTCTAGTTATCAACTCTTCGACTCATAGCTGTGTAAGCAGAAACAAGTAATTCAAAATGAAAAGCTTGGAGTCCATTAAAATTGTGGTGTGGTCGCTATGTGATGCATGACAGTAGAAATTTCAAGAATGTTTTGAGAACTGGACCAGAGTTGAGAACTGTGTATAGAGTAGTGATTTTCACTATTTTTCTATCATAGACCCCTTGAGAATTTGATGGAAGTATGGAGCCTCTTAAAAATGCACATGAATAGTTTTAGGGTTTTCATTGAAACTTGTAAGTTGAATTTCCATCAGTTTTTTGGCACTTTCCTTCACTTGGACTTGCTTGCTAGTATTTCTTTCATCAAGAATCCACATGAGTTATAATTACTGTTGGGATACAAGGAACACTTAAAGGGTAAAGGAATCACATAGCTAAATATTTCTGAATTACCTAAAACTTTGGAGTTGGTTGTTAAAATCAACTCCTATATTTCCAGCATTATGGTCTGGTCAAGTCTTGCCTTGACTATCTGAATAGCTTCTACCTGTTTAATCTATCACTATTTCTGTACCTTGCGCTTCTCTTCCACACATGACTGAAAACCTTCATGTGCTCCTCAAACTCATATGTGTAAGCCCTGCATCATGGAGTGGAATGCCTTAATCCCTTCACGCTTGGATTCTCTCCCGCCTCAGATCCTCCAGCTCCATCTCTTACATCCTTATCAGAAGCTTAATTGTTACCCTCCAATATGGCAGCAACTGGACACATCATCATGGTTTATACCTCCAGACTAGGCTTTTTGCTTGGAATCTACTTTCATCTCTGCCCTCCCTGTGAACCATTTCTCTCATTCTCTAAAATTTAATGTAGAGGCCAATTCCCTTGGGAAACTGTTCCAGACACACTAATAATTTTCCCTCTGATTCATGGAATCTTGAAGAGAATTCTACTGATGCTTTTATTATATCATATTTAAACCATATCATTTACTTATCTGAATCATCAACTAGATACAAGATTTTTTGTGAGTAGAAAATTTTCTGTCTTTATGACCTAGGATCAAAGTCAGTACACTGGGCAAGTTAGTAGAATTGATAAATGCAAAAGCAATCTTTTAAAAAATATTATTTATTATTATTATTATTTTTAATCCTCACCAAAGGATATTCTTTTATTCATTGCTTTTTTTAGAGAGAGAGGAAAGGAGAGAAGAAGGAAGAGAAAGAAACATTGATGCAAGAGAGAGGCATTGATTGGTTGCTTCTCAGTTGGTTCCCTCTTTTATGTGCCCATTTCCACCTGGACTGGGGGTTGAAGCCACTACTGAGGTATGTTGATATATTATCTTTAAAATAAGAATGCATAAAAATATACCAGGGGAACATGAAAAGGTCAAAGTAAGGGTGGTTAACTATGGAATACAACGGCATCTGTTCTATAATTACAGCATTATAAGGATATTTAATGCTGACCAGAAATTTAACCCACAACCTTTCAGTCATGGTACAATGCTCCACCCAACTGAGCCACATCAGCCAGGGCTGAAAAATCTTATTTTTAATAATAACTAATTTATCTGCAGAAAATAAAGATTAGTGATATTTTAATTAGCTGTCTATTAGGGCGTTCAATTAGTAACATGGCAATAGTCTTAAAGTCATCCAAAACTTTATAACATGGATTAATGTTAATCAACTGGATGATTGATGTTATAAAATGAATCTTAGAAGAAGAGAAGATCAGGGATATAAGTACTGGTAGAGCCAACCCTAAAACATGGACAGGAAAGGTATGAAAAAGACATGCAGATGAGCACTTTAGTACAATAAATCGACACATATTTTTAAATATCACCTGAAGGCTGGCCCCAAACTCTCAAGATCAATTTAAATCGTAGGAAGTTGGTGAATGAACACCGTGCCTTTTATATCAAAGAATGGTGGACCTGACCTGCTAAAGCTGGCAAATATTTCAAAACAACCTTTGAGACATTTGTAACTGAGTTGCTCTAATTAGCAAAAACCATACATACAATTAGGTAACCCCTTCCCTCTAATTTTAAGGACTATCCTTTGTCTTGTAAGTACTTCTTAATTATTCATCTTGTATCACTTATTTCAAGAGGTATTTGTTGAAATGTAGCTGTTACTTAAAAAAGGCAAAAACTTCCACTATGAAAAAAGTAATTCTTGATATTGCTCAGTAAATATCCTTATAATGCTGTAATTATAGAACAGATGCCATTGTATTCCATAGTTAACTGCACCTTACTTTGACCTTTTCATGTTCCCCTGGTATATTTTTATGCATTCTTATTTTAAAGATAATATATCTATTTATTGAAGAATTTAAGGATAAATCAGAAAACAGAGCAGAAGAACTGCTATGCTGATGCATTAGTAAGGCACTTGTTTCTATTTTGTTTGTAATATCCATCTTGCATTTTTTCAGTATATATGTTAACTATTTGATTTAAAAACTGCATAAACGTATCAGTGAGTAGAGATGCAGAATTGACATTCTCTGAAATTTGAGTTGCATATTCCCAATGTTTTAATTTTGGAAGTAAGGTTAGAAACAACAAATAAAATATAATTATAGAATAAATGTGAGGGCAGTCCAAGAATAAAACTTGTAGAGTTTCTACTACCTAACCTGCTAAGGAGAGCAGGTTCCTTTTAGAATAAGACATCAGATAGAATACCTGACTTTTCTTCACATACAGGGCTGCTTAGGTGATTTGTGTGTGTGTGTGTGTATATGATGCATGTATATAAAACCATGTAAATATATGTGTGCATGTATTAAATTTTACATGTATAAATAATGTTGATACATGTTATACATAAATACACTGTTTGTAAATGATATATAACATACAAAAATTATTTATTTCATACAATAATATATTCATTAACACATCAGCATATTACATGTATATTGTATATATATAATATGAATATAACAATAAACTAACAATAAATATATGCATATTTTAAATAGTTATACATTTATACAAAATTATATATTTCTAAAAAGGTAATCAATGGAGTCATTAAACTTTCTGTGTGTAGAGTTACTTTTAAAAATTTAAAGAACCTGAAGGATGCATTTATGTCTTAAAGTGATGCAGTTGATCTCTAGTTACTTGATTTATCAGTTTAAGTAATCCTTATTAATCCTTATTGATCCCTTGCTATAAATGTGGGCCAATCAGGGAACTAAAGCTTTCTTCTACCTTCTTCCTACCCTTCCAGCTCCTGCCTTTTGTTAGTGATTTAAATTTTCTCTACATTACACAATTTCTACTGTTATGCTTTGATTTTCCCATGGAAACGTAGCTCAAATCAAAAGCTATTTTACTTCATATGTGTAGCTTTCTCCTGCTGTAAAGTATTTTCTTCCAGAGAAGGGGAAAAAAATCTATGCTTATGGTGAAAACAAATAAAGCTCATGAAACAAAACAAAGAAAATGATCACAATAATAGGGTATTAAACATGACAACAGTTTTGTTAAAAGCAAGGTATTCAGAGGTCTCTGTAGACATCAGTGTTACTGATCTATGAAGCATTTATTTACTCCCTGAGTGGCACGAGGTCTTTTGTCCTCTGAGGGTAGGATGTCAACCGATATATCTTTGAATCGATACCATTTGGAGGGAGTCACCAAGTTAATGTATCCTTTTAGTGTCTTCTCTACATAGATTGACAGCCAGGCAGACAACAGGAGTGTTAGCCTGTGTTTCTCAAGATGAAATAGTTTGTAGGGAATTCTAAGGCATTCTAATTACTATCACTCTAACTTAAACATAAAGGCAGGTTGCCTTTTAATTCAGAGACCAAGGGTGTAAAGGGATTTGAAAAATAAAACAAGCTTTCAATCCAGTGTTCACAGAGGTTTGAATGGACAGTTACCCATGGCAGAAGTGGAAGCAAGTTTTGAGTAAAACTGATAGAAATAATACATCTGATTTCAACTTTCTCATAATTATGATTGTTATGTTGATTAATAATAGGCCAGGTCGCATGTATCTCAAGAGTTAGGGATGGATGAAATTTGAATAATGGCTTTGATCAAAAATTGTGTGTCAGTAGTTGCAAATGGATTGCCCTCGTCACACAGAAAGAAGGTTCCTGCTTGGTTCTCTCGAGCCCTGTTTTGTTGGAGCACCTGCTTCCATTGGCTCCGACAGGAGCCCTTTCCTGAGAGTCCCATTCCCCTTTCTTCCCTTCCAATATTCAGAATGTTTCCCTCCTTCCCTTGGCTACCTGCACGGGATCAAAACTGTGTTCAATGATTTCTCCAGAGATGAAGCTCAGCTGGCACCTCACCACAGACAACACAGATGTGACAAGAAGTCATCTAAGAATGTGGAATTATAAAGAAAAAAAAATATAAGCAGCTTAAGCAAAGAGTTTATCTATGTTAATATCGTCCCAGGGCTTCAAATATCTTCCAGAAAAGGGGCTTTTATTATGTTACACACAGCGGGTGCTTAAATTGCTTCTTCATAACACTAATGATAAATACTGTGGCTGTGCCTCTTTAAAAGGAAATGCAGGGTAACGATACAAGCTATCTAGCTGTTGAATCGGACAGCCTTGCCAACTTCTTCACTGGCTGTTCAGTGTTCGTTAACGTTAGCTGCATGTGGAAATACCTGAGGAGGTTTAGAATATTGATGCTTGGATCGCATCACCAGAGACTTTAATTTACATGGGCTAGTGTGTAGCTTGGGTCTTGGGATTTTAAAACCTCTCAGGTGACATGTCTATGCAGCCGAAGGTTGAAAATCGTCATCTAAATTGTATTAGCTGCATATACCGATAGCTTATTTTGTTCTGGCCCTACACCAAAATGCTTGACATATGGCATCTTGTTTGTTCAGCAAAACAAGTCTTTGAAGATGCAACTGGTACCTCCAACTGAGAGATGAAGACACTAAACTCAGACAAGGCTAAGTGGCTTTCTAAAAGTCACATGGCTGGTGAATAGCAGAGACAGGATTTGCAGCAGGTGTGTCCACAGTCCCATGCCATTGACCATCCTCACTGGCAGTTTGAGGTCAAGGCAGCACAAATGACTGATTCCATATTAAGTATGTTATAGTTTTTCTTCATGACTTACTTTAGAGTAGCTTTAATTGTACGTACAAGTTGCAGAGATAAAACAGGAATTTCTCATACACACAATTGAGAGAGCTTTTAATACCGTAGAAATTAGCAAATGCTAAAATCAGAACTCTATCCCTATCCTGACCCCTTACCCTCCAGCCCACTTGAAACATTGCGCCGCACGCCACTGTTAAGTTCCCGAAACTGCTTGCAAAGGATGTGAACGTTTCTGACTGGAAAAGCCAATATTTTGCTTGAGATATTTTCCATTTTTTGGCCTTTTTCTGCGGTAAGATTCTTACTTGAAAATATTCAAATGTATGAGATATATTCTTAAAGGTTGAAAGATGCAATGCAATGCTACTTCTTTCAGATACATTTTAAAACAGTGAACACAATGAAAAAAAGGAAATGATATCTGCATTTTATGTCTCACATATCCAAAATGAGGTGCTAGATAAATTTGATCTGAATGTTTTTGTAGAAGGTTGACAAGCTCAACCTAAGCTTTTAGGTACTAAAGTATTATAATACAATTATTTTTATGAAGGTCTTATATAGAATTGGAGTTTCAGAGCAACCCATAATATAAATTAGTTTCATATTTATTTAATTATAGTTTAATATTCCTAAATTTCTATCTTGTGACCTTATGGCATAATCAAATAATTTAAAGATTTTAGAAAAGGTTTCTATTTAGAAAACAAAAACACCTGCCAATTGTAAGAGCCATATTACATTTGAAATCTGTGTGAATTTAGCTAAATCTAACTCCTCAAAGAGAAAGCCATTTCTCACTTACTCTAAAGTGACATCTTCTTCCTACCCCTGTTAAGCCTGGTCCTGCCTGGCCTTGGCTGAGTTGCTCAGTGGGTTAGAGCATCAGCCCGACACACCAAGGTGGCGGGTTTGATCCCCGGTCAAGCAATGAATGCATAACTAAGTGGAACAACAAATAGATACTTCTCTTGCTCTCTACAAATCAATCAGTTAAAAAAAATGATCCATCTTCCTTCTGATGATTTATTTGGCAAGACCTGTGTTTGCAAGATTGGTTTTCAGGTTTCTTAAGAGAGCCCTTGTTTTGTTAAGAATGTCTTGCTTTGATATTCATCTTACTATGTTGTTTTTATTTCTCTTAAGCAGACTTCACAGAGTCTCAAATTTCATAGTATCTTATAGTTTGAAGTGATTTTAAAGATTTTCTTTTCAACACCTTTTTGGTGTTATCCCCTCAGAAAGTCTCCTACTCGTAACTATGTCACTGAGCCAGATCTGACTTGGAGGAGCTGTGACTTGTGCGTTCACACAGGGCCCTGTGTCAGAAGGACCACTCACATGGTTTAATGTTCTGCTCTTTTGTCTTAAAATTCTTAATTTTTAAAAAATGAGCCCTGAATTTACTTGGCACTAGGCCTGTGAATAGTGTCGCCAGCGCGGCACCAGCTGTTGATCACTTGAGTACATTGACTGCATCTTTCCTTTCTTTATAGAAATCCATTGCTTAGATTATAATTATTGTTTATTAAACATTTCCTGATTGTATGGAAGAGAGTTTCTGCCAATCCTTGCTAATTCCTCCAAGGAGGATACAGGGGCTAGGGATGTATTCAATCTCTGAATGTAGACTGTTGTCACAGTTTTCACTGTGTGATGAAAAATGGTTGAGGTTAGCCATAGAAAAGAAGACTTATGGGATAAATAGACATATCTTGTTATTTTACAAGGTAACTAAAATAAAGACAGTTTTTCATAACACTAAAATTAATGTTTTAGGTTTTGTGCATATGTGGGTAATAATAATTTGCATTAAGATATAATAACAACATCAGGAAAAATTCAACTGAGATTTCTTGTCTCATTTTTGCTTAGGCATGAAGGTAGTAAAACACCAGTTGGCAAGTGTAGGTTTTGAATAATCAATTGGCAAAACCTAAATCATTCCTTAATGTTTCATGAAAATTTTTAAAAAAGAGAAGAAGAGAAAAATATTTTTACCAGAAAATTAAACTGACCTTGCCCTGCTCAGTGGGCCACCTTATTCGGCTCATTATTGTGTTATGTTATTTTCCTTCATTGGGTAAATAAGCAACAACGAGAAATAAAATAATGAGCAAAAATGTAGCCTTAGATCTGTACCTTGAAAAACCGACAAAAGATCCACCAGCCATTTAAAAGCTAGTGAATACTTGTAAAACTGGAAATTTTGATTATTGCAATTTAATATTTGTATGTAGAAGCAGTGAGCATACATGGTGAAGAAATGCTCACTGCTGCTTAAAGTGCTACCTCAGACACTGAGGCCTGATCTAAGCAGTTTTATTTGTGCCATATACTTATTAATAAAACATCTCATTTTTATAATTGAGCATTGAGTAATTGAATAGAAGGAAGTGCTTCATTATAGAATAATATCATTGTAATAGTACATTGCCTTCTTAATGTGGGTGATAATAGTAATTTATGTTTAGAAAATGAATAAGACTAAAGTCTTTGATATCTATTGATTTAATTTAGACTGCCCTGAAATCATGTAACTGAAGGATATAGCATTTCATTAAATTTTGTAGACTTTTTTTTAAGGGAGAAAAAAATTATTTTCAATTACAGTCAACATTTAATGTTATTTTATATTAGTTCAGGTGTATGTATAGTGGTTAGACATTTTTATTGAATATGGAAATGTGTGTGAGAAAACTGATGATTATTCTTAAAGCAGACATATTTTCAATGGTATACATCACTGGTTTACAACTAGAAGCTCTTTTGTGCCTGGGCACAGTTATTTTGGAGACATTTTTTGGTTGTGCAATAGTGAGATGTTGGGGAGTCCCGAGGAGATGGGCATCTGGTGGGTAGGGGCCAGGAATGTTGCTAAACCTCTGCAAATGCACAGGATCTACCCCAAAAATGAATATTTGTATGACCCCAAATGTCAGCATGGTTCACGGTGAGAAACTGGCACAGATCAACAGCTCCCATTTTTCATCTCTATCCCATAGATGTTCCATCTCTTTCCCCATGGAAGAGCACTGAGCTGCATGCTTTACAAAGTGTGCATTGAAACCAAGAGGTCCAGCATCATTCCAGTGATGCAGATGCATTCTTCTTGGTAACCTTGCATAGCAAACAGCTTTCAGTTGCCTCAAATCTAGGGTAACAAAAGTGGCTTGCTCTCTGGTGGCTTAAGGACTTCTGTGAGGCCTTAGCTTCATTCCTTTTCTTTTTTTTTTCATTTTTAATTAATGTATTGGGGTGACATTTGTTGATAAAATTATATAGATTTCGGGTGTACAATTCTATAATACATCGCTTGCATATTGTATTATGTGTTTACCACCCTAAGTCAGTCTCCTTCTGTCACCGTTTATCCCCCTTTTACCTTCTCTTAACTCCCTTCTCCCCCCTTTCCCTCTGATAATCACCATACTGTTATGTCTATGAGTATTTTTTATTAATTCCTTCACATTTTCACCCAGTCCCACAACCCCGCTGGAGACTATCAACATACAATAGTAAACACTGCATGAAAAAATAAGGTATTGCATTAACCATGATTACTGTAATATTGAAAACTTGCCCTTTCTGACTGAGTGGGTAGTTTTCTATTCAAAATCCAGTTTACCAAATAGTGGGTCAAATGATCCTTTTGTCATTTTTATCTATTCAAACCCCATGCTGAGAAATATTACAGGGTAAGTGTTCAACTGTAAACAATATAATAGTTTTTCCCTAGATGTATACTTTGCCCAAAAAGAAACCATTTATTTGACACTGACAATAGTGAGGTTTTCAAAAATTAGATTGGATACATTGTTCCTATTGCTAAGTGAATTGAAAAGGCAGCATACTGAATTTTTAGAAGTCTGAGAGATTTATCTTATGGAAACATGTAAAATGTATTGAAAAACAATAGCTTTAGAAATAAGTCAGTAAGCTTCTCAATAAGTAAATTTGAATAAAATCAAAGTGATTTTACTTAAATAAACAAATCTTCTAAATAATTTTTAGAAATAAGTTTCCCAAAGAAATACTACATTGTTTTAAATAATTATGTTTGATAAATATCAATTTCTTTAAGACCATAACTCCTAGTGGGCAGGCGTAATGTCTGTGTGTTTACTAGCATGTATTTGTTAGACATACATTGGTAAAAGAAATTGTTGAATTGTCATAGATGTGATGAAAACTGTGATAACCTGATGAAATAACTGCACAGATCATCAAGGAGGAAAATGAAAACTGTTGGCAATGTGTGAAAAAGATGTGAACAGAAATGTTAAAATGTTCATTTTGGTCTTCTGCAGACATATCAGTATATGAAGTACATTAAATAAAGCTTTGCTACATTTCCCTTAGACTTCTTTAATCCTCCCACTAATTCCTTCATCCTAGGAACCTGAAAGACTGGCGATCTCAATGAAGCTAATCCCCTGGACCACACCTAAGCTACATGCCAAGCATGCCTTCCTGCTGTCATACAACTGTAATTTGTATCCTCTGAATAGTTTTGGAAGTCTCTGGGCTGCATAATTTCAAATTATGTCTGTACTATTAAAAGTTAATTTTCAGGAGTCACACATAAAGTTAGGCTCAGAAATTGTAGTTTGTTGTTTGCATGCTGTAGTCGGAATCATGCTAATTCTTTTTCCCCCTTTTTTATTGATGTTCGAATACAGTCGTCTCCATTTTCCCACCACCACTTTCCCCCACCCTACCCACACCCACCTCCCACCTTCAATCCCACCCCTCCTTGTCTCTATGGATAGGTTCCTCATTCATGTTCATTCACGTCCCTTTCCCTTATTTCCCACGTTATTTCCCTCTCCCCTGCCCTCTGGTTACTGTTAGTTTGTTGTTGATTTCAATGTCTCTGGCCCTATTTTGCTTGCCAGTTTGTTTTGTTAATTCTTAAGGAAAGCTGATCCACGTCAAGGCAGCGCAGCGCAGGGGCCAGAGTCCCAGCCCTCGAAGGCACCTGGCAGAGCTCTCCTCCTGGGAGGTGCAGGGGCAAGTTATTTCCTTCTGCAGAACAATTAAGGATGAAACCTGAAGGCCAGATTTTTGGAAATGTTTTATGAAATTTGAAAACACACTTCCCGTGAAATGTAACATTTTCTCATTAAACTAATGACTAAAGAACAGCTGTTGACTTTAGTTCAGTGAGCTTTGGGGTTTTCTCTTATTGCATTTTTCATAATGTACAAGTGTTAGCGTAAGGATAAAGTCTAGGACTTGCAGTTAGGTGACCTGAATTCAATTCCCTTTCTAGTGCTAATAAGCTAGTGGTCTTCATCCAGCTTTTTCTCTGTCGTGCTCCATTGCCACTTATGAAATAGAGAAAGAAATATGGTGTCTTTCAGAGATTTTATAATTTTTGTTTTAGCTATTATGTTGAAAGGGAAACATTCACTACTTTTATTAGGTGATTTCATATTTTTTTTAAAGTTTTTATTTATTTATTTTTAGAGAGAGGAGAAGGGAGGGAGACAGAGAGGGAGAGAAACAGCAATGTATGGTTGCCTCTCACATGGCTCTCATAGGGGACCCGGCCCACAACCCAGGCATGTGCCCTGACTGGGAATCGAACTGGGGTCGTCTGGTTCCCAGTCCGCGCTCAATCCACTGAGCTACACCTGCCAGGGCTATTTCATATATTTTCTTTTAATTCATACTCTAATAATTTCTTATCTCAAGATATACATACACACACATCTTTGTGGCTAATTAGAAAATATTTGTGGCTAACTTTCTAGGCTAAGTTACCTCAGTGTTTAAGAACATCTAAAATGTCTTTGTGTGAGTCTCTTCATGCAAGTTTTTTTTAGTCCCAGTGAGTTTATTTGATTTTGCAGTTCATATTACCTACTCTGTATTTATAGGTATATATGGTACACACCCTTTGGTTAAATATCAGTTTACAGATTATTTTTTGCTCACTTCAGAGAGTCTATTAGTTTCCTTTGGTTCATAAAAGTCTACATTTAGTGTGTAGAAAATATTTGAAGAATGTGACCTTTAGAAATAAATTTACTCTGAGCAAAAGGTAGTGTGTCAATAGATCTTTTTCCTGTGGTTAAACAATTTTCTTTTATAAAAAATTTAGACCATTAAAAGCAAGAAATTTAATGTTTTTAAAATCCATACATTCCATTTCTGTTAGTGATAAGACAGTATGTGGATGTTCAAAATTTTATTTATTAAACCCAATTCACATTGAAAATGATGTAGTGAGTTGGAGAAAGTTCTCAGAATCCATATCTTAACAGAATGTAAATATAGAGGGTTGGTAAGCTGCCTGATTACTGGATTTAAAGTCAAGTTTCCTGACCATATTGTGCTGTTTCCATTTTAAGAAGTTCAATGAACTCTATTACTTCAAATACTTGTTTTTTTCCTTCTTGTAGTGGTATAGTTGGCCTTATTCAATTTACTTGAGATTAATAAAACTTAGTGTAGTATTGACATAGTACGTATACTTATCTAACTATATCACTTGCAAGCTGAAAGAAAAACCAAGGTTGCAATAATACCTAAACTACTACCAAAAATGGTATGTATTACCCAAAGCTAAGATGCAGCAATGGGTCAATGCTCATGAATTCACCGATCTTACCATGCATGTTCCCTGTTATCCAAAGCAGCTGGTTTGGCAGAATAGTGAAATGACCTTTGGAAAATTCAGTTACATCATCAGCTAGGTGGCAATATTTTGCAGAACTGGAAGACGGTTTTCCAGGACATTGAATATGCTCTGAATCACCACCCAATATACAGTACTGTTTCTCTCATAGTGAAAATTCACAGGTCCAGAAGCAGAGGGGTGGAAATGGGGGTGATAACACTCACTATTATACCCAGTAACCCAAAAGTAAAAGTTTGCTTCTTGGTACTGGAACTTTATGCTTGCTAGCCTAGCAGATTTAGTTCCAAAGGGAGGAATACATCCACCAGGAGACACAACAATGATTCCACTGAACTGGGATCTAAGACTGTTACCTGGCCACTTTGGGCTCTGTATTTCTCTGAATTGACAGACAAAGAAAAGGAGTAACTGCTAGCTGGGGTGATTGATCCTGACTAGCAAGGGGAAATTGGACTACTCCTTCAAAATAGAAATTATATCTGGAATACAGGAGATCCCATAGGGTGTCTCTTGGTATTACCATGCCTTTTTCTTAATGTCAATGCCAAACTACAACAACCCAGTTTAGTCATGACTACTAATCACATAGATCCTTCAAGAATATAAATTGGTATCACTTCGCCAAGTAGAGAGTCATCACAACCAGTGGAAGTGCTTATTGAGGGCAAAGGGAATATGAATAAGCCATGAAAAAGTTGGTTGTAAATATCAGTTATGACCTTGTGACCAATTATAGAAACCAGAACCGTAATTGTCATAAGGATTTCCTTATTTTGTTGTATGTTCGTGTGTGTACACATACACACAGATTAAATGAATAGTTTTCTTTCCTTTCTTTTTATTGTGTAACATAATATGTATTCCCTTTGCCTCATAGTATTTAAGTATTATTAACTTTATGCCATAGTATTTAAGTCACAAAATATAAATAAGAAGAGTAAACATTTCCGAAAGACCTCACACCCTCTTCTGGGTAAAGATTTAGTGCATTTTCAGTTCTCTTCAGGATACTTTTATCTTGTTAGGTGGAGGTATGATATTGTTATACAAACACACACATTCTATTGGTTCTGTTTCTGTGGAGAACTAATATAGACATATGTTCAAGACAACATGAAAACCAATAACAGCAATATGCTATCATAAGTAATGCGATAGGATTCCACTAGAATAAAGCTCAGTGAGAGCAGGAGTATTTGTCCCTTGATCACTGCTCTCTCTGTCACCCCAAACATTGCTCAGTAAAGAGCAAGCAGTCAATAAATATTTGTTTAATTAATGAATGAGGAATCTGTAGAGTAGTCACCATTTAGCAAATGAAACAACTATGTATAAAGTTTAGTAAGGAATTAATCAAACCTGTTAAATTCTTACTGGCTGGATTTGATGGTCATTGATAGTCATTGATAGAGGAATGATCATAGAAGAATGGTAGACAGATGCAAGTTTAACAATAATTTAGAACTCAGTTTAAAAAATAGAGAAATAAATATAAGTATAAATAATCTTTCAAAGAATTTACTTAGGAAAATTCTCTCTCTGTCTCTCTTCCTCACACACATATACCAATGTACACACACAGTAACTGGTAGGGCATAACAAATAAAAAAAAAAGATTTTAGGAGATTCAGTAGAGAGAGAAAATATTCTAGAGAAGAAGGTTCACAGTTTTTTCAAATACTATTTTATAGAAAGGATCTTAAAATCCAGACTTGGTCACTAGCTAGTTGTTTGACCTTTGAGGAGTTCCTTTTCCTTGTTGAGTCTCTATTTATTCATTCATAGAATAGATATAATGATGTCTACCTCATAGGGTTGGAGTTAGAGTTTAAAATGTAGAAGAGTTCTCAGAATATTTTTTAGTAATCGGTGGGAGTAGCAGTTTTAGAACTTCGACTACACCTTGAGATGTTCTATCTACCTGAATCTGGAGTTATAACTGCTTTAAGCAATAGATTTGTCAAAACTGATAATATATGACTTTTGACTCTAGGTGTAAAATGCCATCCAGCTGATGCCTTGTGCTGTTGGAACACTGACCATGATGTAAGAAGGCCAGCTGCCCTGAAGACACCTCCACACTGGAGAGGCCATGTATATGCAGTCCAGCCAACAGCTCTAGCTAAGCCCAGCCTTCTTGCCATTCCAGCCAAGGCCCCAGTGTGTACGTGAGAAAGCCACTTTGGAAGGAAATTCTCCAGCTCCAACTCTTCAAAGCACCCCAACTATTTCTGTCTCATAAACTACAGCCTCTATATCATGAAGCAGAGACAGTCCTCACTTCCCGTGTTTTATTCACATTACTTATCTACCAGATTATTAGTTTACAGGACTAGGTTTGGGGTACTTTGTTGTGCAGTAATGGTAACTGGAAATCAGGGGTGTTGGCACTTGCTAACATGTCCAAAGGCTAATAAACACATTTACTCCATCTACTGCATGTCATCCTTACAACAAGCTTATAATTAATGGGCTGTTATTATTATTTCCAGTTAACATAGAGGGATATCTAATCACAGCTATAAGAAGAATTTTTCTGATGTTACAGAATTAATAAATGTAAATTTTGTGTTGAAACTCAGGTCATTTCCCTGTATAACCAAGAAGTTTAAGATGAGAGTAGAGAAAATACAGAGAAAAGTAGCAATGGAGGGACAGGGAGAGATGTGGGTGGGTGTGTTGTCTACAGATTTAGAACAGAGGCATAGAGGCTGGTTTGCTGCTGAGAGTGAAGGGGAGCGAGGCCTTAATGAGCGGGCTCAGATGGTGATGGAGCCAGGAGAGGGTGACAGGGAGCTCTAAGAACTCCAGTTTCCTCTGTTCTGAATGAGGGTTTTTTGATGGAGCCCTTGATGGGGCAGAGGGATCGAGGAAGTGATAATAGTTGAAATGTAGACCACCACTGTGGGGAATAGGCAAGAGAGCTGGCCAAGGAGAAGCAAAAATGTCACTGAACAACATTCCATGAGGAGACCATAAAGACTTGGAGATGAGGGATTTTTCATGACTGCATTGTGACTTTCCCCTAGGGTGACTTCAATCCAAATGCAGGTCTTAAAGAGGCAACTTTTCAGATTGATGGGAGGTTAGAAATTTGCAGGACCATTCATTGTGCTGGAAGCAACACAATAAATACTATTTCTGCCTATTCTGTTCCAATAAATTGTCATGGGAAGTCAGGGATGCTGGTGAAATAGGGTCTAGATTACTGAGGATGAACCCTCTCAGTATTGGGAATGAAAGTCTGAATGAGAAAAACGAGTAATTATATGAGAGCAAGAAAGTGAGATATCCTGACACGTGGGAGATTATGGTGAGACAGTGGAATCTTAGAGTTTAAAACATCAATGAATTAATATATTTTATTGGTGACAAGGTCTTAAGATGAAATATCTATCTTCAATGAAGTAAAGAACATGGTCGATATGAAGAATTCAAGGAACTATGAGGTTAGACTTTATCCAATCCCCCGGAATCTTCAGTTTGCCTGAGATAAAGATAAGGTGATTGTTATACACTGAATATTTGTATTCCCTCAAAATTCATATGTTGAAATCATAATTTCTAAGGTGACAGTATTAGAAGGAGGAGCCTTTAGATCATGAGAGTGGGGGCCCTCATAAATGAGATTGTGATGTCACAAGAAGTGATGAAGGGAGCTTGCCTCTCTTTCTGCTTCTGCCGTGTGAGGATAAAGTGAGAGACATTTATCTGCGAGGTCTGGTGAGGAAGAGACTTCTCACGAGGCACCAGATTGGCCAGTGCCTTCATATCGGACCTCCCAGCCTCCAGAACTGTAAGAAATAAATGCTCATTGTTAAGGCACCAGTCAATAGTATATTTGTTAAAACAGCATGAGCTAACTAAGACAGTGACTTTTGGGGTAGGCCTTTAAGGATGAGTAGGATGATTCCAGATGAAAATACTGAAGACAGGAATAGTGTCAGCAGAGGACCAGAGATATGAAAATCCTTTGAGCCAAACTAGCCCAGCTGTTGCCTTAGAAATAGTGACAACAGGAACAGTTTGCACAAGGGATGAGAGAGTTTAATCTCTGTCCTAGGTAGGAGTCCTCTCTGTCTCTCTCAGGGTCAGCTTCCCAATATATGTAATAACATTGGATATTTGAATGAGATTAATCTCTGCTTACAGTGACAAAATAACTCACTTAATTGCTAGTGTAAGAACATTGGTTATAAAAATATACAGTAAGAATTTGAGAAGTCATGTGAAAGTATTTAACAGTTTTAATATAGTTATACTCTAAATTCTTATTTTCATGCACATATAGAAGGAGAAAAAACTCTTGACTTGTAGCCAAATAATATTAGGAACGAAACATGAATGCATGTGTTTAATTCAGATCCCGGGAATCATCAGACAGCTGGACAAAGTTTCTGCTTTCCCCTCTGTACACTGAAGAACATGAACAAATGGCTTTATGAGTTCATAATTCACAGTGTATTGTATCAGCCAGTCTGAAAAATAAAAATGCGGTAACAGTTGGGCTACAATGACTGTAGAGCGAAGTTCCCCCAGGGCAATGACGCATAAAGATCCTCCTTCTAATTACAACCTCTGCCCAACACACTCATCAAGCCTGAGCCCTGTGCATCACTCTGGGCTCAGGAGGGCACTGTGCTACTGGGCAAGGGGGCAGCCCCTGGGTTACTGGGTTCATGGTGACCACAAGAGAGCCTAAGGTAATATAGGATCACAAAAATGGATTGACTGAAGTGGCTGTTCTGAGGTTGTTGATCAGTGGAGTGATTTAATAAAGTCGACAGGAGCTGTGCTTTCGGTGATACTTGTCTCAATACTGGATATGCCAAGTGTTGAGTCTTTCTAATGTGTAGCTTCCAGTCAGCCCAACAGCCAACATCAGGCTGCTTCCTATTCCCCTGAGTGCCTCCTTCCCTTCAGATGCTCTACTCACTTTTTAAAAGAATGTTTCTCAAACACAGTTACGGCCATTTCCTTTTTTTGTAAGGTAGAGATTGCTGTTTAGCTGAGAACACTGTGGCAAATTTTGTCATAGGGATATACAAAGAATTGATGGGTGTAAACATTGGTTTATGGACTTAAAAAGGAAAGATTTATGTCCTCTTCTGCCTCTTTCTTTCTTCCTTGCCGACTGACTGCAGATGTGATGTGGGGGTGGATCAACCATTGTAGGCTACCTGTCTAAGAGGGCAGGGCGGCATGCTGCTGCCCAGCAGCACTGGTTTCCTCGTGCTCAGGTCTTTATGTAGGAGAGGGATGCATTTGCATTTTGCTAAAGACACTGTTGTATTGCTCTTTACTGTTCCAGTAAAATGTGCATTCTAAGGCATTTTGTTCAAAAGCCTTCATTGGCCCCCTATGGCCTAAAGGTAAGTCCGTGTGCTAAAGGAGGGCATTTAAAGTGCTACCAAATCTAGCTTCAGCCAAGCTTTGCAGCTTATTTCCCTGTCACTTGCTCTATGGATGCATTTCTCTAGCCACATCAGTCCTACCTTTTCACCAAACATACCTTCATTTGATACTTTCACATATGCTGTTCCCTCTTCTCCCTCTTTAACCAAATGGTTCCCAGTCGCCCTTCAATGTCTAAAGGTTTAGCTCTAACATCACCACCTCTGTGCTGCCTTCCCTGCTGACTTCATCTTTTTTCTTCCTCAGGGGTTCCAGAATATTCTCTTGTGTGTGTATGTGTCATATTTACTTACAATATCCTGAATTAAAATTTGTATTTATCTCTCTGTCTAAAGATTATTCTCTTATGTCATATTGGCCAGAAGTAGAGTATACTCCCGCTCCCCACCTTTAGACTTTGGACTTGTCACAGGCACAATGAACAGTGGATATCAGGATGAACACCAAGCTGAGGAATCTTTCTTGAGGAATAGAACTCTAAGTGAAATTGAGATCCTATTAGCCAAGAAGAGTGGAATGAAGGTTTGACCTTGCTTTATGATTTTTTCAGCTAAAATGCCTGATGGCGGTGGGGAGACCAGGAAGTCAAACAGCAGATGCTTTGGTTACTGGATTCAAGCTGGAAAAACAGTCCCTGACAGGCGACAGTCAATGTTATGTGTTTCTAAAACTTCGAAAGATAAGGAGGAAGTCTGCAGAGTAGCCCCCTAAGGATAAGAAGGAATGAAGCCAGTGTAGTCCCTGAGAACAGGCATATCTTATTTCACCGAATGTGGAAATGCCCCCCCTTTTGTCTGGCAGCGACAGCTGCCCTCTGCTGCTGCTGTTCCCGACATACCTGACTACAGCAGGCCCACCTGGTGCCGCATACAGGAAGCCACAAGCAGTGCATTTGGTTTCATCTGCTTGGATCCTATGCTAAGCCTTAAACAAAGAATCATGTAAACTTCTCAGTCTTTACCATTTTCAAATGAAGAATCTCTATGCCTTAGAACTTTAAATTTTGTTTGAAAAACACTCCTCTGGTTGTCACATGAACATAGTGGTCGAGAACATGGATTCTGAGGTCAGAGTGTATAGGTTGATGGCCGAGTTCCATTCTACAACAGCAGGCTCCTTAGACCTGCTGTGCCTTAGCTTACTCATAGGTTACATAGAAGTAGTGTTTGTCGCCTCACAGACCACTTTGAGGAATTACATGAGATAAAATATGAGGTTAGTCAGTGTTGGCACAGGGTAAGTGCAATAAATAACAGAGTTCTCCATTATTATTTTATGTTACATTCATTTGTCAATTAATGGTCCTTTTCCTTGACCTCTTACACAGCTGAAGACAATGGATTGTTTCAAAAATCCTATCACATTGCCAGAATTGATAACCTTATAAAAAGAGAACGTTAAAAATTCAATATCTTAAAAGTGGGAACAAATATAACAGCATAAACAATAAAAATAAAATAAACAATTCAGTATCTTCTTATGTGGTATGCTAAGATATGAATTGGGAGAATATAATCTGATACCTAAGTAATGACTCCAGATTGATTTGAGAAAGCAGAAGAGTTCCTTCATGTTGGTTCTTGTGAAAGTATGGCTAGGTCTAGAATATGGTGAAATTTTGTAGGTAGGTTTTCATAGATGCTAGTGGATAAAATCATAAATGTGGTAGAATAGAAAGGCTCTTAAAATTAACCCACACTGCATTTTTGGCCACCCCTGAGACAGTGCAAGGATTTGAAGTGGATTTATGCCCAAATTCTTTGTGGCATAACTTAAAAGATTCTAAGCAAAATATGCTGCCACAATGCACACACACTCCATGCTTTATGAATGGTCTGTTTATTGCTGTGGTTCAGCACAAGTAGAACAGACCGGTCTAAACCAGTCAAATTCATGCAGAGTCACGAGGTTGTGCTTTAAATCTAACCCTGACTTCTAAATCCACTTTCAACTACATCAATGAGTAGATATTGCAGTGAAATATACTGGGTTGTGCACCTTTCAGATGATTCTGAATACGAGAGTATGATACCATTTAATGTGGAGCGTGAAGGAATTGATGTGGGCTTCTAGCCTGTGTGGGTATGACTGCAGGAAATAGCAGCTCAATCTTTGAAGCAAAGACTTTTCCTCTGCTTCTCAGAGTAAATAGCCTGAGAGAGCTTCCTCACTCTGAGGAAAGGAAGTCTAGATAAGTGTGTGATAGGAAAGCAGAAGGCTGTTTGTTGTGTCTGTCAGAATGGCACCTGAAGGAAGGCAGCTGGCTCCTGCTGAGTGATAATGCTAAGGTTACTGAGGCAGAGATAAAGCTTCCCTAGGTCAAATTATATCACAAACGGAAAGATTCCTGACAGGAGTTTTTAGCATCGCACCCCAAGCCCTTCTGTGAACAAAATGGCAGTCTTTTGTCTTTTGGAGGGATATAAGAAACATATTAAGTAGAGCATGAGTAGGACATGCACGCATACACACACACACAAACATACACACACACACTTGCTCTCTGTCTCCTGAGGAACTGGTTTCCACTAGCTGTAGGTGGCTGATTCTTTCCCCAGTAGAACACTTTAAGAGAAGAAATCATTACAACGGACAATGGACCAGAATAGATGGAATAGAGAATTTCATTGCTTAAAGCAGAAACTTTTATTGCTCCAGATGCAGATGTTGAGGGTGATGTTAGAAATCAGGGAGTTTAAGGAATAAAACACCCACATGTATAGGGTCATGGAAAACCTCACTAACTCAATACTTCATTTGGTGTCTGTCAAGCATTTTAAAATTCTTATTTGTTTTTGATAAACATAAACATCTTGGGAACACACTTCCCCTCCTCACTACGGGTATTTCCCTTCCCTTCACAATTTACTCTACCCCAATGGCCTCCACCATGAAGATATTTATGGGACTTTATTTTCCATGGTTTCTATTCCCCCAAAATTAGCTTTTCCCACTTGCAAAATACAAAATTGTATTATCACTGTGACCAAACTCTTTTTATAAATAAACACCCCCTTGTACCTACAGATGGGGCTACTACCCTAAACC